>OY365821.1:2500-77620 GCA_959347315.1 Bimastos eiseni
TAACCCTAACCCTAACCCTAACCCTAACCCTAACCCTAACCCTAACCCTAACCCTAACCCTAACCCTAACCCTAACCCTAACCCTAACCCTAACCCTAACCCTAACCCTAACCCTAACCCTAACCCTAACCCTAACCCTAACCCTAACCCTAACCCTAACCCTAACCCTAACCCTAACCCTAACCCTAACCCTAACCCTAACCCTAACCCTAACCCTAACCCTAACCCTAACCCTAACCCTAACCCTAACCCTAACCCTAACCCTAACCCTAACCCTAACCCTAACCCTAACCCTAACCCTAACCCTAACCCTAACCCTAACCCTAACCCTAACCCTAACCCTAACCCTAACCCTAACCCTAACCCTAACCCTAACCCTAACCCTAACCCTAACCCTAACCCTAACCCTAACCCTAACCCTAACCCTAACCCTAACCCTAACCCTAACCCTAACCCTAACCCTAACCCTAACCCTAACCCTAACCCTAACCCTAACCCTAACCCTAACCCTAACCCTAACCCTAACCCTAACCCTAACCCTAACCCTAACCCTAACCCTAACCCTAACCCTAACCCTAACCCTAACCCTAACCCTAACCCTAACCCTAACCCTAACCCTAACCCTAACCCTAACCCTAACCCTAACCCTAACCCTAACCCTAACCCTAACCCTAACCCTAACCCTAACCCTAACCCTAACCCTAACCCTAACCCTAACCCTAACCCTAACCCTAACCCTAACCCTAACCCTAACCCTAACCCTAACCCTAACCCTAACCCTAACCCTAACCCTAACCCTAACCCTAACCCTAACCCTAACCCTAACCCTAACCCTAACCCTAACCCTAACCCTAACCCTAACCCTAACCCTAACCCTAACCCTAACCCTAACCCTAACCCTAACCCTAACCCTAACCCTAACCCTAACCCTAACCCTAACCCTAACCCTAACCCTAACCCTAACCCTAACCCTAACCCTAACCCTAACCCTAACCCTAACCCTAACCCTAACCCTAACCCTAACCCTAACCCTAACCCTAACCCTAACCCTAACCCTAACCCTAACCCTAACCCTAACCCTAACCCTAACCCTAACCCTAACCCTAACCCTAACCCTAACCCTAACCCTAACCCTAACCCTAACCCTAACCCTAACCCTAACCCTAACCCTAACCCTAACCCTAACCCTAACCCTAACCCTAACCCTAACCCTAACCCTAACCCTAACCCTAACCCTAACCCTAACCCTAACCCTAACCCTAACCCTAACCCTAACCCTAACCCTAACCCTAACCCTAACCCTAACCCTAACCCTAACCCTAACCCTAACCCTAACCCTAACCCTAACCCTAACCCTAACCCTAACCCTAACCCTAACCCTAACCCTAACCCTAACCCTAACCCTAACCCTAACCCTAACCCTAACCCTAACCCTAACCCTAACCCTAACCCTAACCCTAACCCTAACCCTAACCCTAACCCTAACCCTAACCCTAACCCTAACCCTAACCCTAACCCTAACCCTAACCCTAACCCTAACCCTAACCCTAACCCTAACCCTAACCCTAACCCTAACCCTAACCCTAACCCTAACCCTAACCCTAACCCTAACCCTAACCCTAACCCTAACCCTAACCCTAACCCTAACCCTAACCCTAACCCTAACCCTAACCCTAACCCTAACCCTAACCCTAACCCTAACCCTAACCCTAACCCTAACCCTAACCCTAACCCTAACCCTAACCCTAACCCTAACCCTAACCCTAACCCTAACCCTAACCCTAACCCTAACCCTAACCCTAACCCTAACCCTAACCCTAACCCTAACCCTAACCCTAACCCTAACCCTAACCCTAACCCTAACCCTAACCCTAACCCTAACCCTAACCCTAACCCTAACCCTAACCCTAACCCTAACCCTAACCCTAACCCTAACCCTAACCCTAACCCTAACCCTACACTAACCCTAACCCTAACCCTAACCCTAACCCTAACCCTAACACACTAAACCCTAACCCTAACCCTAACCCTAACCCTAACCCTAACCCTAACCCTAACCCTAACCCTAACCCTAACCCTAACCCTAACCCTAACCCTAACCCTAACCCTAACCCTAGGCCTACTTCTAAGCGCGGATAACCATTTTCTTTTGATACTTGTTGCATTTATCTACAGAAGTATCAAGATGCAACTTCTGTATTTAATCACAACTGAGCTTACAAAACTGAAAATATCCTAAATTAGCATAAAACAATCATTCGGTTAGTTACTTTACTTTAAGTTATTACAAAATTAAAGCGATAGCAAATAGAGGTTGCATTTAGGGTTGCCAGATACCTTTTCTGAAAATACTGGACACCTTCCCAATCCCATCCTTCCCTTCCCGGGTATCACGCAAAGCGGGGGAGGGGTACGAGAGTATTACCCATGGGAAAATTGTGTATATTGTTATATTATTGTTATCAGTGCATTTTCTTAAAATAGGAATCATAGGATTGAATGTGTTTCATGGGCTTCCTCATAGGGAGGGGGTAAAACCGTAAAAAACCCTCTCTGAACCCTCCCCATCGGGCCATCACAAACGCCCCCAAAAGCTCTGAACGGTTATTACTCCTAAACACTATTACTCTGTGGAGTCAAAAGTCAGGAAACTGGTTAAATACATAATATTAATAAAGGTGGATAGCAGCAAACGACGAACTGGGCCAATGGCGTTCTCGCCGGATGTGACACGTTACAAATACCAACTCAACTTACTCAAGTGATAGATGGCGACACAAAAATTTTAAGCAAAGAGTTATGTAACAGGCAGTTCGACAGCCCAGTCACAGCTGCCTAAGTGAAATCGACGATAAATAAGAAGACAACAACAACAACAACGAGCGTAGTTCTTTAAGAAATTTTGATTTTTGAAAAAAATAATGTGTAAATAATAAAACGAGCACGAACACAAACAGAAATTGGGAAAATTTTTGAAAAACCGGACATATACATGTCCGGTATTTATTTTAATTTTATCCCGGACAGTCTGCTCAAATACCGGACTGTCCGGTTGAAAACCGGACACCTGGTAACCCTAGTTGCATTAAAGATAGAAATATGAATTCAATGGAACTTGCTTTATTTTATGATAACAATATTATTCACAACAAAATGCATCGATGTTACAGTTTTTGCTTACATAGAAGCTGATTCAATTCTTCATTAATAAGAACACTATTGATAAAAACAAATGCTTCATACAACAAAATTTGGATTAATGTTAACAATAATGCATTAGTAGAAGCTGAAGTATGCATTAATAAAGAAATTAATGAAGTATAAGCTGGATTTATAGTTATTGCTCATAAGTCATAATATAAAAAAAATTCTGAAATCAGTGCAACTTGAGTAATAGGGAAGAACAATGCACAAGTACAAGCTGCATTGATGAAAAATATTGTTCAGTTCAACCAAAGGTCACATTTACAAAATAATACTTATTTAAATAAAAGATGATTTAATATGAAAAATAAAGCATGGGAAGAAAATAAATGTATCAAAAAGAAATTGGATTATTAAAGCAGTGTTTAGTAAGTTAATTCTGTATTTATAATAATGCCTGCAGAACTAGAAGTTGTACTAATCAATTTACAAATCAATCGTGTAAACGTGTAAATTTACCATTTACAAATTTTAATTATTAAACTTGACTTATGTTTCGAAAAGGAGTTTATTAGAGGAATCTATCCTTTACTGTTTTGTCATGGCATCATTCAGTCCGTTGATTCTTGTCCTTATATGTATATAATGAGTGACGGATGGAACTTAACAGTCATTATAGCCTTAATTAAATCAATGAAGGATTAATGAGAACCTGGTAGAGGAGCACATGAATAAATGAGGAGGAGTAGCACATCACTGGCAGAGGAGCAAATAAGAGCATTGAATTGTACACTCCTTTTCCATTGATGTGACGATCCACTTCCATTAATTTCTGTGCTGCTCTGTCATTGATGTGTTGCTGCTTAAGCATTCATTTTGACAGGCTAATGTGAAACGAAATTTCACATGTCACGTGAAGACAAAAAGAGACTGTCAAGTTATTCATGAACAAAATTTTGATACTGGTTTTTAATTAATTAAGAAATGTCTGTACTAATTCATGTCATCATGAAATTTTCAATGCTTCACGACCTAGTCAATAGTTGACCAGCTGCTATGTCTCTTCTCATTATGGACCCTATGGAAAGTGGAATAAGAAAAGTCCTCTGAATTGATGTGAATAAGCTGCTGCCATATGTTTGGCTTTCCTTTTGAAGTTTGAAGGTTATGAGTATATGTCAGCATATTATAATGCACCACGAATATAACCAAAACGGTGGTTAAAGAATTTAATAGGCCACATTGTAAATTATTTTTTGGGCCTTCTATAGCAAGGCACTTCATTTTACATAACAAGCTTCTCTTTCTGCCAGTATTCTTAACGGTTCTCTTTTCTTGAGTGGCTTCTAGCACTGTGATATTATCACTAGGTGGCACTGTGACAAACGCTAAAGAAATATCCCAATACAATAATAATTCAATAGCAAAATAAGAAATTCATGTGCTTTACCATGTCCAAAAATAATGGTCGATGTGAAAATTTTACAATAGCAACTAACATAAATAATTTTTAAGCAACTTGAGAGAATTTTATCTGCTGTTCTAATTTCTGAGGCGAGTCCTTTCCTGAGAGCATAGGTTATAGAATAGCATACGGCAGTGGTCCTCAACCTTTTTGACACCACGGCACACTTGAGATCTTTCGAAATTCCGGCGGCACACCGTTGAACTAAACTAATTTTTATGTTTAATTTTGAGCAATCTTGCTTTTAAGCATTTACCATGCCAAAAAGAAGGCTTAATTTAAAGTTGTAAGCTTATATAATTTTCAAAATAAATTAGAGTAGAGTGGAGAAACCATTTAAATTTAGGGGTTTAACTTGAACAGGTTAAAATGCAACATTTACAATTTTACATTTACAATGTTAAACATATACTAATTGTAAACTGTGCGTGTTATCGGTGTAAGACCTGTTTAAATGTCAGTCAATGTCAATGAGATATCTAGGCCTGATGTCCCTTGCAAATTTATTTAATCCTTGGACGAATTTCCGATGAACAAAGTCTCATTTCTTCTTCAACACACTTCAGATTTTCTCTTTTTTTGTATTTAATATTTGTAAGAGTTGAAAATCCGAGCTCACTCAAATAGGATGTGGAGAACTGTAAAAGAATATGCAAAGTCATCTTTTAAATATTTTTATGTTCCTTTTCTGCCATTACCCAGAATGCATCTAAAAACATTTCTGAATGTTTAGGTTTTAAAGTTCTATCAGAGCTGTTTCTCTTCTTCTTTTAACGTTAATATGTTTGTGTTGCCTGCAATTTGAACAAATGGGTCTTTCATCCAATCATAGTGTTCAGATGACAGGTAAGGAAAGTAATGCTGAATCTTGTCTTCAAGAGTGGTGAGATGATCAAATATCAGAGGTGTCATTTCATTGCTAAAGTTTGCAGGAATAAGAGGAAACATTTCAAAATTCTTAATTTCAATATCTGATTTTTGCGTTGTAAAGATATAAGTTCGTCAGTAGGACTTAAAAGGTTCTCATTACCGCGTGACCCTGAAGGCTAATGTTAACAACATTCAAATACTGAAATATATCTGTCAGAGATGCCAGCTTAGCACGACAGAATTCATTAATTTGTAAAAAAAAGGTCTGCAGTTTACCTCTCAGCTGGAACACCAGAGACAAAACTTTCCCTCTTGAGAGCCCTCGTACTTCTGTATGACAGGCACACATGTTTTGATTCCATATTAAACCAAAGCTATTGAATAAGCACGATTTCAACAGAAACATTTACCTTTTCATTAAAATAGACTCATTATGTTTTAGTTTCATTCGAATATCGTTTTTATTGATTTTGAAGTTGATTTCGTTATTAGCGCCGCGGCACACTTGGCTGTGCCTCGCGACACATCAGTGTGCCGCGGCGCACCAGTTGAGAATCACTGGCATACGGTAATGTTTTATGGTTATGTCTTAAAACTATAAGCAGATGTAATATTAATCTGCAGGATCAGAATAACATACAAATTACGATTTTTCATTGGTCTGCACATCACACATTCAAAATTCCTCTGTGAAGGACAATAACATGATCTTGCTAGTTACTTTTGTTATTGACAGTCGTTATGTAGATGTCCCAGTTCAATATATGAGAGCTTAAGGAACAGCTAGGGTGCAAGGTATACCTTCAAAAAGCTTTCACAACATTTATTCGTTTCCAGAATAAATTGGTCAGTTAGGTCACTGTTACTTTAAATTGCGTGTGTACATATAGTATAAAATATTTAACTGCATTACTGTAGTAAATATGAAGTCAAGTTATAAAGGAAACATAAAAATATAGTAATTGTAAGTTAGTACTCATATGTGACGTCATCAGTACACATAAATAATTCATTAGATGCATAGTATTGATATATAACTTCGACTACAATGGTTCAAGCTATAGGCATCCCAAATTTACACATATAGACAACACTTCACAAATTATAAATTACCATGAGTTATTTCTCATTTCTTACATTACATGTTGCATGCATTCAATAATAATTTCATACAGGCAAATTACAATAATATTTTGTTGCTTATGAAACAAAATTAGGGACAATATATTCATATTATAACTATATTGTAATATTGTAATCTTTAATCAAGCATCACTTCAAGATACACCTCATCAGTGGTGATACTATCATTAACAACTTAAATTGCTTCGCAGTTATAGACTTCACGCGCTTTGGAAACAGTACAATAGACAAACTAAGAATTCTGATCGCAGCTGTCGATAAAAGAGATTTCAGCTGGTAGGCGCAACATAGGCATTTTGAACTGAGCTCTGTTATATGTAGATGATGCATGTGAGGGACAGTTAGAAGTCCATCCATAGCCGACTGAAGAGCGTTACGACACGGGACCGAGGAAATTGAAATGCAAATCTCCATAAGACACTATGAATCACAGCCAACAAGATCAGATGCATAGGCGGCGATCTCAGGGTGGGTGGGTCGAGGGGAACAAGTTAACCCCACACCTTTTACAAAGGGGGATACGTTATAGGTGTGTCCCCCACATTTCCTGCCACTCTCATTGGGTGTCCCCCACATATCAAACGAGATCGCAGCCTCTGATCATGTGCACAAGAGTATGCTTACCCTAACCTTAACCCTCACGCTGTTGCAGATGTAGTTAAAGGCAATTACATTTAGAGCTTTATGTTCTAAGCGATGCCATGCAAGCACTCTTGCAAAGGCATAGTTCCGTATGTTGGAGCCAGAGCCACTAAACGCCGGTTCAAACAAACGAAGGCCTATTTAGTCTTTGACGCTTCTGGGTGTCGGTAACCGGACAATAATCTCTCGAACTTCAATTCGTTGTGGCCCTGTTCTTGCCTAAAGTGTTCAAAGAGTTTGAACACGGGTGGATGATGCCAATCGACGGTCTGTTGAGAGGACCGATGTCAGTCAGGCTTCCACTGAGTAATTCGTTCTTGTGTCTTCGACACAATCACGGATGTTCCAGATTTGCAAGGAAAAACGGCAGAACATGCATTTTGGCTAGCCTTCTCGTAGTCTGATATGATACTTGTTGGATTCAGCTTTGGTCTCGTGTCTTTCAGCTTGCCCAAGATACGTTTGTGGTTTTCTTCGGTTTTGTCTGCCAGCAAGACATCTGCAATAGATACGCAGAACAGTAGATCTATACGACATTCCATATAATAAGATACGCACTCATTATTATAATCCTGTAAACAAATGAAGCAGCTAAAATTACTTATACGCGAAACGAACATCGACTGGCCAGTACTACGGAATTACCTGAAGTGGATTTTTGTGCGGGCGCTGAAAATTTCTCGAAGATTTACATTAGGCTACTTTAATACCACATCCAATGCATGGCCACTTACGTCATCTACCGAATGAATGGAAAATACAGCCTCTCTGATATTCAGACTTCGAAATTGCCTTTACCCTTGCACTGACTTACCTACTTTCGCTAATTAAACACTGGAGAGACCGAATAGAAGACAAGAAATCGTTATACGAGTAGCTTACAGACAGATAGATCTTCATTGATAAGCACCGCCCAAGATGGAAGGCGAAGCTGCTGAAAATGGATGCAGGGAGAAGGAATGGACTGAACTCTTATACTAGTTGCCTCCCATGGCTTGACACGTCAATAAAAATTATGGCCGGGTCCGGGTCACGACCCAAAAGTGCGTCGAAGCGTTTGTCAAATGGGTCGCCTTGCTTACAAAATGAAACTGTTGTCTTGACCTTGGTTGTTGCATTGTCACTATAGTAGACCTACTCTGGCCTACTCTAATAAGTTGAGTCTGGTCTATAGTCTATACGTATATCGAGTAGGCCTATATTCAATGCATGCATTTAAAATTTACGTTGAAATGCTAATTAAATGTTAACACATTATTGTTCGCATTTGTGAGGTGGGTCGTGGGCATTCCAAGGAGCTTGCGAAACACTGTTATAAGAAGTAAATAAACGTGGGTTTGTGGTGGGCACGAGTTATGTTTAATATTACTACTTTCAACATTACTATACGCGGTGTCGTCCACCTAGGTTATCCGCAAAACGAGGGGAGTGGGGGTAGAGGGGAGTGGGGGTAGAGGGAGTGGGGGTAGAGGGAGTGGGGGTAGAGGGGAGTGGGGGTAGAGGGAGTGAGGGTAGAGGGGAGTGGGAGTAGAGGGGAGTGGGGGTAGAGGGAGTGGGGGTAGAGGGAGTGGGGGTAGAGGGGAGTGGGGGTAGAGGGAGTGGGGGTAGAGGGGAGTGGGAGTAGAGGGGAGTGGGAGTAGAGGGGAGTGGGGGTAGAGGGAGTGGGGGTAGAGGGGAGTGGGAGTAGAGGGGAGTGGGGGTAGAGGGGAGTGGGAGTAGAGGGGAGTGGGAGTAGAGGGGAGTGGGGGTAGAGGGAGTGGGGGTAGAGGGGAGTGGGAGTAGAGGGGAGTGGGAGTAGAGGGGAGTGGGGGTAGAGGGGAGTGGGGTAGAGGGGAGTGGGGGTAGAGGGGAGTGGGAGTAGAGGGGAGTGGGAGTAGAGGGGAGTGGGGGTAGAGGGGAGTGGGGGTAGAGGGAGTGGGGGTAGAGGGAGTGAGGGTAGAGGGGAGTGGGAGTAGAGGGGAGTGGGGGTAGAGGGAGTGGGGGTAGAGGGAGTGGGGGTAGAGGGGAGTGGGGGTAGAGGGAGTGGGGGTAGAGGGGAGTGGGAGTAGAGGGGAGTGGGAGTAGAGGGGAGTGGGGGTAGAGGGAGTGGGGGTAGAGGGGAGTGGGAGTAGAGGGGAGTGGGGGTAGAGGGGAGTGGGAGTAGAGGGGAGTGGGAGTAGAGGGGAGTGGGGGTAGAGGGAGTGGGGGTAGAGGGGAGTGGGAGTAGAGGGGAGTGGGGGTAGAGGGGAGTGGGAGTAGAGGGGAGTGGGAGTAGAGGGGAGTGGGGGTAGAGGGAGTGGGGGTAGAGGGGAGTGGGGGTACGTGGAAATGCAGACAGAGGAGGGACGTCTATATGTGACAATGCTAAATTATCGCCTATATAATTATCGTAGTGGTCATTATGATAGTCAATTATTAGTTGTTTATTAATAGCTACACGTTTGAGATAATGATACCTAACCCTTACAGAGAATGATACATCTGGGTTGGCCAATAGGCTAGGACATTATTTGAGGTGGAAATGTGGACAATGTATAAGGTACGTAAAAACCGTACTTATCCTATCAAAAGAGCGCATTCAAAGGGGCGACCATAAAAAGGGCACACGCCTGAAAGAGCGACGATTGGAAGAACGTGCAATCAAAAAGGTGATGTTGAATAGCTGCCATACATAAACTTCGAAACCAACTGACGATGTATTAATTAGTACATACTAAAACTTTTACATTTACGCCTTAGAACTGCGACAAAGGTTGCCCGGTGTCAAGGTGCACGTACTTCTGAACTTTCTGTAAGGAAGGCATTATCAAATTAGTTGCATTGTATTGGACACAACGGCTAATTCCTATATTAGAAACCCTAATACTAACCCCAACCCAAACCGTAGCTCTTAAAACACTCTAGCCCAACCCATTGAGACATGAAACGCAGACCGACTGGCACTTCTGCCATTAGGAAGATCCCCCTAGAAAGCGAGAGATTGATATTTTTGGTGAGAACAATAATGAGGAGCTAGACCGTCTTGTAGGAGTGGTGAGATAGCACAAGTTTAGGAGCAGTGATACTTCCGAGTTGCAAGAAAGAATTGGAAGCGTAGAATGGGAAGTTTATAGTAGGGTAGAGAGAGGGTAGTGTGTAAGAGTGTTTGAAGATGGAAGAAATTCAGTGAAACAGATTAATGAGAAGAATGTCAATACAACGTATTGAGAGGTGCTCCCAGGTCAGACACTTCGCGAAGAGGCCACTCATGCCAAGCAACGAAATAAAATATTCTTTACATTCTCTTTAAAACACTCCTTCGATTCCCATATAGAAGCAATACGAGGCATGTTTAGACGCTTTGAGAAGAAGCAACGAAATAAAGTACTCTTTACATTCTCTTTAAAAATATTCTACTGATTCTCATACTGAAGCAAGACGTCACGAGAATTAAGACGAGACAGTCTTGTTTCAATGTTGCTACGAGGAGCATCCTGTTCATAGACAGTTATTATACTAAATCAAATTAAGCAAACTCTTCATGCCCATAATTGTTCTACTTCAAACTTCCAAACTACCATAGACTGCATTAACAGACTGCCTTGTGACAGATAGTAGAAAACCTTCAGAACAACGGAGTTATAGTACTTTCTGTTCAAGAAACAAAACAAAGTAAAAACACCAATTGTGTGTGAACAACAACAGATCCTTCTTTTACACTACCAATTACAAATATAAACAAAGTTCTCAGGTGCAATTCGAAATCTGAACAACATTTCAAAATTTCCTAAACACAAGTCTATTAGATTTTTTTGGCGTTTTCCTTCTCCAGATTATTGATCAGTGACTCCTTGTACGAGAATATGTCGCCATCCCATTTTGTGATCTTCTGGCTTTGGCAGATCCAGATTTCTTCAGCAACCTGCAAAGTAGGCACATTATGTTCACACGAGCTTTCATTACAATTTTATCTCCTCCTAAGAGTAATCTAGAATTAAGCATTTCAAACATGCTATCTCATTTATCACATCATGAGGTATATAGATGTTAAGACATCTTCAATCTAGAACTGACAAAACTTTTGACATTTAACCAAATAACGGTGGAGCCATTTGCATCATTTACATCATATAGCCTAAGGCAGGACAAAGGCAAACATGACTGTGTCACTCAGAGCACTAACCATATGGAATACTCACAATCAGGATATCATCAGGTAGAGCTACACAGAAATAGTTCATCACGCACAATATTTTACGTTGACTGTAGCGGCAGTGTTGTAGTCATTGATTTCGATCCACAGTTTGACCCATTGTCTGTATTTTTGCTGCCCACTTTCACAGATAGCTCCAGCGATAGATGGCAGAAACACAACATCTCTTGACAGATTCAACACCACATTACGACTGCAGATTTTAAACTATATATAACCACAAATTACACTAAGAGAAAGAAGATACTTCAACTCAACTGACTTGAGAAATAAGTCGGAAGTCGTGGCTGACGAGCATCATGCCACCTTCAAAGTCGTTGATAGCATCGGCCAACGCGTCGATTGTCTCCATATCTAGATGATTGGTCGGCTCATCAAGAAGCAGCAGATGCGGTCTCTGCCATGCAAGCCAGGCAAATATCACACGACACCTCTGACCGTCCGACAGATTGCGAATTGGACAAGTCTGAAAGAGCAGCAGCATCAACATCATCCGTCCAATGAATTCCAATGCAAGCACTCTATGCAATGAAATCATCATGCAAAACAAGCATCAATGAGTAATGTTTTGCAGAAAAAAAGCATAATATGATGATTTTTAAATCTGTTGCTGACCTGCTGTAATCCTGTTAAGCCGTATCTACCAATAATCCTCCTCATGTCCTCTCTCTCCTTCACTTCCGGATAAGCCCTCATCATCCACTCAAGAGCAGACATGTCCAAATCGAGGATGTCTTGTAGGTGCTGCCAACCAAAGCATAAGACAATACACACAACTGTACCATATACAAAGCATAAACAACAAAAACCCCAAATGTAATTATGTATTAAGATATTTCGATGAGGCACCATTCACTCCAAACACAGTTCAGCACAGTTAGTCAGCTACTTTATTCTGGAGAGCATCTTCTTCAGACGGGTTGGACTCCAAAATCACCAAAATAATTTACAACTTATACATAAAAAAATAACCACCTTTTGAATTAGGATTTTAAAAAATAACCAAATTCAGAGTGAAATAGCACTGAACAGGTAATAAGTAAATCACACAAAGAAAATAAATCTGTCTAAGGAGCTTTGGTAATCACTCACAACATCTGCCAAAAACAAAAACTCAGAAGGACCAGTTTTTCTTCATTCAGCAGCAACTGCCATAGCAGCATGAACATAAGAAATCGGTTTTGAAGTGTAAACTAACAAACACATGTTATACAATGAACAGTCCAATATCTAAACAGTTCTCCTGCCTTAATTCCCAGCGACAGCTGTCTCAAGCTAAGGTATTCTGCAAAAGAGCAAACCTAAATTTCAAGACACAAGAGCAAGAAAACAGCTATACCATGTGAAGGCTAAATACACTAAGAACATCTGGCTAGCGATCTTACAGTAGATACAGGGCATGCGTGAGATACAAGTTACAATACTCGAGGTATCCACACATAAACTGGATAACCGCTGTTGAAGCAGAGCACATAAAAGACCAAACTGAAATTGGAAACATTTAAACTTTGGATGCGAATAGTTGTTGCTCAGTGGCAGTTCTCAACTGGAAAATGCAAGTGTGGGGGAGATAGGCATTATAAAACATGAATTGAATTGTACTTTGTGACAAACATCCAATTGGAAATGGCAATAATGAGAATGAATTAACTGGACAATAACAACATACCTGGTGATACCTTCCTATCTTCAGATGAGAATGTCTGCGAATGAGTCCATCGGTTGGATGTTGCTGACAAAATCAATCAATCACATTCATACACATAATCAATATCATACAATAAACAACAGAAATTACATCAATTTAACATTGTCATAGTTAGGCTCCTCATCCTCACCATTTAAACAGAAACAAACAGCATTACTACACTCATCTATCTCCACAAGCCATGTACATACGATGTCTCTAAATCCTGGCTTCAAATCAAATTTCTCAGGGTCAAAGCTAACCCCAACACTTTCTGTCTTTTCACGCAAAATGTATGTCTTCAATGAATTCAAAAACCGTTCTGACGCCACCTAATAGGCATGAACAAGTTTCCTCTCATTTGGAAGAAATCATGTCCCACAATAAGAGTAGTAGAGATTCATCAACTGATATCTTGGAATTATCTTCTGGATATTCTGACCTCATTACAAGGCCACAACATCAGTTGACAGATTCTGCTTTCGATACCAGCACACAGGACATTAAAAAAAAATTTCAATCTCAATAATAGCCTAAAAACATGTCATCCACCTAAATGGAAAGAAGATAACCATCCACCCAGCTATCAAACTGTTTATTACATCAGTCATCCTGCAGTTTATATCATGCACATTCTTCCTACCCTTCATCACCAATTATGTCATGCAAGCTTCTTCCACCTATTCTCATCTCATGAGCAGTTGATAGATAGCTTTGCGATGAGGAACAGTAAAGAACAAACCTCGGCTGCAATCAGCTTCAGCAGAGTCGTCTTCCCGGCTCCATTTGGACCAACAAGTGCCACTCGACTGTCAAGGTCGATTCCAAACTCCAGATTCTTGTAAATGTCTGGCTGTTAATAAGATGACAAAAGAGACATTCACTATTCTCCATCTCTACCTACAATTACAGCCTTCGTGCATTCGTTAATACTCTCAAACACGAAAATCATAAAAGTAGATATTTTTGAGCCCTTCAAATGTGCTATCTATCTTCAAAGCTAACTGTGACAAATTATCCCCAGTCCATATAATCCGTAATGTAACACGAAAGTTAAGTTAAAGGGGTAACTCCAGCTGGCAGTTTCACGCTAAACCACGGTCGCCCATTTAATGAGTATGCATGCCAATCATACCGGATTTGCAGAATGCTATAGAGGTCTAGCAGCTGGGCGCACTATAGTGAAAGAGAGGCTCCAATAATTCATTGTTCCATAACACACATGTGAACTGACCAATCATTCGACAACCACAGACGCTGGTTTAGCGTGAAAAACTGCCAGGTGGAGTTACCCTTATAACTCTAATTTCAAATAGTCAACTACACAATCAGTAACCATTGCCTTACCAGTCTAATCTTCCCTTGTAAATGACCTCTGTCCTATTTCACTTACCGCATCGTCCTTGTAACGAAAGCTCACATTCTGCACTTGAATGACTGGAGGAGGAATTTCACCACATTCCATGAAGTAGAAGGACAGTGTCTGAAACAAAATAATCTTCTTTTGCCACTCGAGTTCAATAGACTCAAACAATTAAACGGTTTCTTCACATCAGCTCATAAAATTATTCAAAATTCAGAAAATTTCACTGCTGCATTAATTCATGTTAGATAACTGCTCAATTCATCACATTTTCATGACCCCTACCACCATTGCATCTTCTTAAACACCCAGAAGCCATCATCACTAGCAATAAATGATGCAGAAGTAGGGCAGAACTAAGTCAACTAGAACATCAATATGTTCAGCATCAAAGAAGAGAAATAGAAGGAGTAACCTTATCTGCGGCCACTTTTGAAGTAAGACCGCCTTCAACCATGCGCTGCAGTGTCTTCTCTTTGCTCTTTGCTTGTCTTGCAAGCTTAGCACTGCCATGACCAAACCGGGCAATGTAGTTCTAGAATAGAGAGACATAGACTTCCCGAAATATAACACATCTCAGCACAGATATATATATACAAAATTAGCTAACAATCAAGGCTTCAAAGCGCCTACATTATCAACTAATGCAATAATTAACTCTAAGACAACTTCTAAACCCTTCATACAAAATAGGCTAATTCATATTAATGTTTCTATGCAAAAAATAATTCTGATCACAACTGAACATTTATTTTCACTACACATAATAAACAAGAAAATAAAACTTAGCTTCTAATATGAAATAAATGTAGAATAACAACAGGCTAACCAATAAACTAAAAAAAACAAATAATTGAAAACTAGAACAAAGACGTTAAAAAAGTACAAAACGAAGTCAGAGAATAGAATCGCTGTTTGTGTTAAGAGCATTGCGAGCTCTGCTCAACTGCTATTGACGCAGGAGCGAGAGACGCTCGCTACTCCTCGGCCTTTTCTGTCATCATTCTTCGCTTTAACAAAATACCAGTCTACCAGTTACAGTCGTCTGTCTAGCTAGAGTGTGTCGAATACCTTAAATAAAATTGTTTAAATGCGGCATTTAAGAGCATGGCTGGTAGATGCCACAAATGATAAAAGATGAACCGAGAGAGATTAAAGAAACGCACAGAAAAGAAAAGAGTACCACTTAGTGCAAAACCCAGATATATATCAGATATTTGTCAGGAAAGTAAACCGACGGAACCACTTTGCAAGCTTAATCAAGTTCTAGCAACTGCTGGTGGGTGCGAGCCAAATTATGTTTGTCTTGGAAGAGTCAACTGAAAGACGATATATGGAGGACATCCAAGAGATGAGATCATCAGAGAGAGGTTCCATTGGGAAAGAGCAATGTGCTGAGGGGCTTTATAAGTGTGTAAATAGAAGAAAAACTCTGAGAATAACACACATAAGCTAAGAAGACTCAGACAAATAATTAACAGATTAAGAGAATCTTCTAACCTTCATATGTGCAATCTGATCTTGTTCCCAACGAAATTTCTTCATCTGATTTTCTTCCAATTCGATCCGTGTCTGAATGTAAGCGTCATAGTTTCCCTGAAACAGAAAACGCTCTCTCTCTACAGCATCGCCTTTTAAATCACTGATCAACACCAACCAGAAAAACAAAACCAGACACAGAGAATATAAAAAACATCATTTATAACTCAAAGGCATTACTAATCAATTCCACTGATATAAAAGAAAAGACAATCTCATCCATCCTCATTTCATCAAATGTCAATATCATAAACTATAGTTAGGCACTCGTAAAGAAGATGCATACATCAATTTATATGATTGCATTTCAAATGGCTCAATTAGCTAATTCGCATGCATCCTAGAAGTGCTCTTCGACCGCCTCTAAAGTTGTCTGAATGGTTGAAACCATATTAAGTGGGCAGTGAGATCAGAAGATTAATTCGCTTCGAAAGTTTTTAATCATGACATTCACAGCTCAACTGGTCAAGAAGACAGGAACAATGAATGCTACAGACGGCCTTTCGTTTCATCATTCCTCACAACCCAATCAATGAGTCAAACAGACAGACGCTGCTGGTAGACTTTGACACACAGTTCAACCCCATTCTAATGCCCTTCTCATACCTCAAATGACTCTGTCAGACAAATGCTAAATCAAAGAGTAACAATTCATAAATACTCCATTCATAATACAATGGTCAACCATAAAAGAATACATTTGTATTCATATTGCTTCAACTCTGTCATCATTGGAAGCAGGGAGAACCAAGGGAGTGGGATGCAGGGAGAACCAAGGGAGTGGGATGCAGGAAGAACCAAGGGAGTGGGATGCAGGAAGAACCAAGGGAGTGGGATGCAGGAAGAACCAAGGGAGTGGGATGCAGGAAGAACCAAGGGAGTGGGATGCAGGAAGAACCAAGGGAGTGGGATGCAGGAAGAACCAAGGGAGTGGGATGCAGGAAGAACCAAGGGAGTGGGATGCAGGAAGAACCAAGGGAGTGAGATGCAGGGACCCTGTCAAGCGTTAAACATCATTCAATTGGTCCGATGGTCTCTTACTTGTTTCAAACAACATCTACACCACTTCATGTAAATCGCAAAGCCCTACAGTGTACGATGTGAAAAGCCTACTTACTCCGTAATAAATCAACTTCTTGAGCTGCATGTGAACAATATTTGTGCAGACGCCATTCATGAAGTCTTGCGAATGAGAAATGATCACCAGGATTCTCTTATAACTATAACATTCATGAAAAATTATCAATCAATATTTCATTGTGTACGAATGAAAGCTGGAACACAACTACTGTTCACATTCACACCTACATATAAATACATTTTATATATATATATATATTTATTTATATATATATATATATGTATATATATATAAAATTACAGTATGGCTCAATCTATCCCTTTATCCATTTTCTATTAGCTGCTAGCGACATTTGGCCTTTTATATCCAATTCAATTGTCTACATGCACTCCAATCAGAAATGTTTCTGCTTAATTCAGATATAAATCAATGCAGTTTAGAAGTAAATCCATGCACAAAGACAGCAAGTCCTGAATCAAACAGACCAGACAATGGACAAGAAACCTAGTCTTGAAGTGAAGACCGAAAGAAACAATAGAACATCTCACGTCTTCAGATACTGTTCAAGCCAGACGCAGGCATCTAGATCGAGATGATTTGTCGGCTCATCGAGAAGCATGAGCGCCGGTTTGATGTAGAGTGAGCGAGCGAGTGCGATTCTCATTCTCCAGCCACCAGAGAAGTTCTTCACCTTCTGCGTCATCATAGCCTTTGAGAATCCCAGACCATGTAAGATTTCGGCTGCCCTCATTTCGGCCGTCGCTGCATCCAATTCCTCCAGACGTTCGTAGACTTCCATCAGTCGATCGTGCACTTCTGCGCAAAGATATTATTAGTCCAAGTGCATTAGCTAAAAGATGGAAATGTCTGAAAAGACCATTAGCCAAAAGATGGAAATGTCTGAAATGAACATTAGCGACAAGATGGAAACGTCTGAAAAGACCATTAGCTAAAATTTGGAAATGTCTGAAAAGACCATTAGCTAAAAGATGGATATGTCTGGAAACAAGCTGAATTTTTCAGGATAGCTTTAGAAATACAATCACATTAACATACTAAAAGTCCTCGAAAAATGCCCTTAGACTCTTTCCAAAATCCAATACAAAATGGTGGTTATGTTCTATTAGCATTAACCATATGGTGGAAATGGCTTACACCAAGCTGAATTTTTAATAAGTCGAAATAATACTACCTTCAGAATTCTTTGAGGCTAGTTCTTCCGCCTCTTTCTCGAGGCGCTGTCTTTCGCTGTCCGCTTCCATCACACACTGGATGGCCGTCTTATCACTCGGAGGCATCTCGCGTTGCACATGGAAGATATCGATGTGCTCCGGAATAGGCAACTCGCGATTGCCGAGAGCAGACATTAGGCTTGACTTCCCTATACACGGAGATCAAAAGAGAATTTCTTCTTCAGATCTGTTCTGCCACAACAAGTTATCTCTCTGTCTCTATCTATGCATATATATTACTTTCTCTATCTCTCTTTTTATATCTCTCAGTTTCTGTCAGGGTGGATTCGAATTAAATCAAATGATTTAAATCGGGAATAAAAATCATGATTCAAATCAAAAATAATTTTCATAATTAATAATTGTGTTATTTAAATATTCAATAGGTGACAGACGCTGGAAGTTCAAGAAGAGTGTGTCCTCTATGTTTCTAAATGTTTCAAGTTTGAATCAAGATTCAAGAATGATAAAAATCTCTGGACAATAGTTGTGTCAAATAATACTTGAAACAAATTCCATGACAGCTGTGATGCATCAGAATAACACTGATAGGTGAAAGTTAGATCCAATCTACATACAGTGGCATCAGTGGACTCCATTTTAGTACAATAATTATAATCGGAAAGGTTGAAAGAGTTTCCTCATAGTTTGGACATGTTCCTTCAAATCATCTTGGAGTTGAAAAAGCTGGGTAGCCGGTGCTTTACTTGTATTTGTTTCTTATTTAGCAATATAACTGGACAATGAAACATTGAATTAGGAGACGTCAAGAGAAATAGAGACATGTTGACTATTTGTAAGTAAATAGATATTGAAAATAGATTAGCAAGATGATAAATATTAATAAATAAGATTTGTAGTACTTGTAACTCATACTTGGTCTCAACTCAAGAGACATTTTATCAATATCTGAAATTCTACATTGAATTATGATACTCAATGTACCTCAAACAACTTTTAATTAACAATAAAACAAGTGTGCAACTGTGGCTATGTTAGTATGTTATGTTTTAGTAGTAATTATTTGACCCACCAAATAATTTATAAGGAATTCTGTTGTCCATTTAAAATATAGCACTTAAATATAGCACTCGGATAAAAATTAAAAAATCCGATTTAAATTTTAAAAATCCGATTTTTTATATTTCTTTGGAACAAATTGTGATTTTAATCAACCCTGGTTTCTGTCTCTATCTGTTTCCAGCTTTGTGTCATTGTGGTCGTCACTCACAGAGCAATTCAGAACATAACAGTTCTTGCAAATCTGCTTGTAATTAAAATTACGGTACATGAATTGAGACAATGACAAAACCTCTGTGCATACATTTATTGACCCCATTCAGTCACCATACCATCTCTCATATAACTCAAGAGAATGAGGATATCCACAGATGTGCATAGCACAGCCATTGAGACCATTCAGTCACCTAACAATACCTGACTGATCAATTAATCCCTTTGCCGCAACCATATCAGAGGTAAAAAGACCCCTCTCGTGTGCAGAAAGAGGTAATACGTAGACCCTAACATATTTTATTGCAATTGTCATTTATGCACTACATTCATTCTAGCAATGAGTGGAATTTACAATAATATAAATCAGCTATATCAAGAAAATTGCTATTGTTGACCACTATTTTTCATATATTTGGAATACTTAGTATGCTAGAAATTAGTGGGTAATTGGAACTGAATGGCTAACAGTAGCCTACAAATATGGTTCACAAAGCCCTAATCAAAAACGGTTTAAAATGTCAACAGCCTCAAAGTTTGTGCTGTCAAAAAGCAGTTTCGGTTGTCCGGTAAATGTTGGTGTGTGACCTGATGCGAGTTGCCACTTACCTATGTCTGGGGAAGCAGTTTGCGTAGGCTTACCCAGTATACCCAGTTCGTAAAGCATCTGCGAATCGATGGAATCAATATCATCCCCATTACCGCCAGTTGACTCATCGCTCGATTCATCATCGCTAATATCGCTGATAAATTCACTATAATCGCTATCATCTAGCATACGAAGCACGAGTATTTTGCTATACATCCTTGCAGCCAGGTAAAAAACTTAACTTATCTCAAAAAATTCAACATTTACCCGTGTCGCAAGTGAATGTCGAAGTTTCTGTGAAATAACGCGTCATGGACACCTACTTATTACTATCAGCAACTTACAAATAAGGCACAAACAAGTAGTCAATAGTAACCCAAACATATGAGAAAATACAGTACTGACTTTTATGTGCCTCGACTATGAATAATAGTCAGTGCCTGCAGCGCCACACTAAGCAGAGAGGTCCAAATATACATGACGAGCGCCGCTCGTCATAAAGTCACACAGCATACAGATAATTGATGACAAGCGCCGTTCGTCAATACGACAGCGAACGGGTTAATGAGACAATGAAGAAACCATCAGATGGCCCGCAACGCTCGGCATGCGCCGAGCGAGCATATTCGACCCTCATCCGAGGCATCACTGCGTAGGGACCTTTACCAAGTCCTTTGCACACAATTGCTCTGCTGTACGACTGCAATTGTGCCGTTGTGGCTCGCGCACTACTGAGCAAAAAATGTTGGAAGAAGGGCAGCATCAAATTTTAGAAAAATAATAAAAGGTGGTCATCCCATCTATTCTTTTGTTAATTCTGCTGCTCAGATGTCCCTTCCACTGGAATTTTAATCCCTTTTGGGCTCCATTTTATTTTTAGTTTATAATATTAATTGTTTATGTATTGAACACTGTTTGCTATGGCTACAATAAATGCCATTGAATTGAACAACTGAGATGTGCATACCACAGCCATTGAGTCCAATCAATCCATAGCGTCGGCCGTTGTTCAGTTCAAGTTTTGTGTCTGTCAGTAGCTCAACACCGTGAAATGTGATGGATAGATTAATGATGTGAACATCGCGACTGTCTGGATGAGAACCTAAGACACCAGTGACTGCACGATGGCGAGAAGCGACATACAGCTCTTCCATTTCACTTGCTAAACTCTCAACAATGGCACCTAAGACACAAACACACAGAACACTCAAAAACCAGATCAAAACATGTCAGATCAGTTCAGCACACAGCTCCATGAAATGTACCACTAGCATCATCCACCATATATATATATATATATAAAAACAAAGTTTAAACTGAAGGAAAGATTGGAGAATATTAAGTTACAAACAGATTACTTCTGTTATAACAATCATAAATCTCTCGCTTTGCAACAACATACATTTCCATGAGAACCTCTATGTTGCCACTTCAAAAGCAATCAAAAGGAGTTCATTAGCTCATTCTGACAAAAGCCACCATCATGGCCTTCAATTCATCCTTAACCCTAACATTAGCCAAGAAAAAACATAGGGGGTTCACAATCCCAAAATCTTACCCCTTCCCCATGTTATTGGCTGAAAACATCGCGCAAACGCACCAAAATTATGCCTGAATTTAAAAAGTCCTTCTGTCGGAAAAGCGCCATGCTCCACATTTCATTGGCGCCGTCTGTCGAGCGCTCTCTTATAAATATACTTTCCCACATCTTTTATTAAGTATATTTGGTGTCCATATATAAAAACTATGAGGATACAAAGAGGAAACTCCACCACTGTTTGCACACTGACAGTGCCAGTCCCAAGCCTCGATTAAGTAGGAGGGCGACAATAATGATCTTTGTTATCATGCAGTGTCGTTAAACTGCACCTATTATGAAGGAGGAGACAGAGACATAGAGAAAGACAGACCGACACACACAGAGATAGAGAGGGACATAGAGGTGCAGAAGAGAAAGGTAGAGAAACAGAGACAAAATAGAGAGAAGGACAGAGAGGAGAGAGAGACTAGAACAGATACAGAGACTGGGTTTAATAGAGAATGACCAACCCTGGGAAATGACACTTTTTGAAGCATCTTTAACATCTTTTCCAGCGCAAATTAGAAATCGCTTTGACATTTGTTCAACTCAGGCAAAGCCGGGTAATTGAGCTAACATGATTATAAAAAGAGAAGGCAAAGACTTTCATTGTGAAATCATTAAGAATACAAAAAGACTTGGCACGCCATGTGTTGGAAATGCATAATTTAAACTGTAAGAAGACAACAATTACCCAGCAAGACCCGATCGTCCATGATGTTATGGTCACTATTGCAACTTAAAATACAAACGGCACTGTTGTTATATATCCATTTACCCGAATCATCATTTTCCAAGCTCCCAGTGTCGCTGTTTTCGGTCTCTTTGGCCAGTGGTTTCTTCACATCTCGCTTCTTTGCCGCCTCTTTCTTCTTCTGATCACGCTTCTTTTTTGAGTCTGACGGCATTTTACTGTCCATCATAAACCAATCAAATTCATGACAGTCAGAAATAATGCCTCACAAATGAAAACCAAAGGGTTGAAGTTGTCTAACCCTAATAGAGAGAGACAGGCATGACTCACAAACTAAGAAGAGATGGTTAGTATTGTCCAACTCCAATGCAGAATAAGACATAAAAATACGAACAACATATCTAACAGGAAACAGAGATTGTCATCACAAAGTCTGGCATCCACATGTATACATGTCAATAAGTACAACCTGTTATCTTGTTCTTGCTATCCTGTCATACGTAAATTAGGAAATTGGATATGTTACATAACGCATATTGTATCATATCTAGATTTATATAGCGCTTAAAACAGAAACCATTCAGAGGCTGTCAGAAAATTCTTCACAAAATGCGTTTCACCAGATACTTGAAACTATTCGAAACTTGCGCAATGGTTGCTCTAACTTGCTGGTGAATTGTAATCATTATTTACAACAGCGCCGGCGTTAAGACTTTACCTCCCACTCTAGGTTTCCCATATTGGTGGCTGTTTCTTGAGAATTTCTTCGTATCTAGGCTGTTAAAAACGGCAAATGACCCGTAGAAATGAATGAACAACATTCTATGATTTCGCTGCTTAAATTCGTGTATAATCGTAAACGGTAAAACCAATTAAGCCGACATCTTACTTAATCCGGCCTTAGTCACGCCATTCCAGACAATGACTTGGCCGTAATCATTACATCCCTTCAAACTAGATTCTCCTATTAATGTTACTAACCAAAATATAAATAAAGTTCCGTGCGACTGCTGTAATCGTTACACAACCCACCCTTTTATCACACGTTTAAACTGAACAATTAGTTACTATGAAAGCAGAAGGCAATTTTTTTAGAATAAAACGATTCCTTCTCTTCGACGACAACCCGCACATGGACGACACCATTCGCTTCCGCTTATCACGTGGTATCAATGACGTCTTTCAACGGTCTCTTCGTAAGGACCTACAATTTGCAGGATGGAAACTCCTAAATATGCCATTACTATTATTGGAGTGATAATTGAGGCTCAGAAAATTTTGTGGGCTGTTTAATATCATATAATATGTCACCGATGCATTCGGATATTTTTAATGAAATATCATCGATGAATAATTAGGCTTAATTGCGATGTAAAAATTATAAACATTTATTAAATAGGACACATAAAAATGAAGCGTAGTAACATCTGTTAACATCTAATAAGAGTAGGAATAATGTTCATTTATTTTATCTAGAGTTATTATTGGGCTATTATAATTTCTTTGCCACGGAGTAAACTAAACAGGATACCTAGAGGACTTTAGAAGCTTATTATTTTTTCGACCGAGTTAGAAATGAATATGATCCCTCAAGCTTTTAGAAAGCAGAAACTAAATTAACAGATGTGCAATCAAGCTAGATTGTAGTTTTTCGTCCTCGTCCCGGCCTCGGGTGCGGTGTGAAGGTGCCTCCAACAGCAATAGCATTAAAATGCTGATTATTATTACTATTATTATTGTTATTATTATTATATTTATTATTATTATTATTATTATTATTATTATTATTATTATTATTATTATCAGGGACGTGGTCTCGAGACCGCGGTCTTGGTATCGAGACAGGAAAACTGCGGTCTTGGCTTTGGTCTCGAACAGTACTGGGCACGAAATCAAAACCACGAGACTAAGACCGAAATCGAGACTCGTGTCTCGGGTCCAACACTGATTATGAGAGGTCCAAGACCAAGACCGAGACCGAGTGGTCCTAGACAAAGACCAAGACCGATGGTATTCCAAGACCAAGACCAAGGCTCGAGGTCCAAGACCAGGACCAAGACCAAGACCGATACTCTTTTTTATAAACAATTCAATTTATTAAGACTCTAAATCGGAATAACACGCTTGAAAGATCAGTTTTATTGATGATCAATTGGAAGAATACTATAATCTGAGTATAATGGTCCAAAAACAGTTTTACCGGCCATTCTGAACTTAAAATGTGAGGGTTTAGCCCTTATTAGCTTCGGCCTTAGAATTTCACACTATAAATTATTTAGGCCTACAGTATACGATAGGTAAATTCAAGACATCTGGCCACGTAGATTAACGTTCCTTTTGAATGGTGTACTTGTACTCGGAATTGTAGGTTAACTAACAGTGCATATATATGTCTACACGTGATCGACCGATCACATATAATTATTAGATTGCTCTAACAGAACGTTAAGCTACTTGTTCAGATGTGTTAGAGTATTTACCTGTCGTATATATACCTACTGTTAGTAATTATTTATAGTGTGATATTCTGAGGCCGATGCCAATTGAGGGCTAAACCCGCAAAGTTCAGATCGAGTGGCCGGTAAAACTGTTTTCTGGATCATTATTATTAAGATTGGTATTCTTCAGCAATAAAATTGATGTTTTAGCTAGTGTGTTACTCCGTTTTAGCGTCTTAATAAATTGAATTGTTTATAAAAAAAGTATCGGACTCGGTCTTGGTCCACTCGGTCTTCGATCGTCGTCATCATCATCATTGTTATTTTTTTATTAAATTGCCATCTATTACGCCTTAAAAACAAATGAACCTTTCGCGTTAGGCCCTACAGAATTAAGAGTCTGGTCAAATTAAATCTTTAACAATATAAGTCCTTGGCTTACGGCTAATTTTGAAAAGCGACAGTGTCGAAGATTTTTGATTAAAGTCCAGCAGTTTATTCGATAGTTTCAATTCAGCTGGACTGGACCGGCTAGTGCAAATGCGCAGTCTCAAAATGTTCCGACTGATCGTCTTACGATTCACCCATGGTTGGAGAAAGGTAAAGCAGAAACCTACCAACCTGTCCATCCTGTCGACAGCTTATGGATGTTCAGAGTCTCTGAGCCAAGTTGCGTCAATAGGGTGGAGCGACATAAACAAGATATTTGTTGATGACCTATCGCCAGAACAAGTTTATTGTAGACCTAAAGCGCGGTGTGTAGCCAGCAAAGCAAAAAATATTGGAAAAGGTTGGAGAAACGTAGGACAGCTTTGTATACTTCGCAACTGCATCTTTGAACCACAGCGCTCATCAATAAGCTGGTGCCTGCGCTTGACTTTCAAGTGGTGCTTTAAAAGTTTTGGAGATTACTATTACTACAAGACAACTAAGTCATCAAGTCAGTCTCAAACTCGTTAAGTCAATTCTTAAACGACAAATCTCCAATTACAAAATGATCACTGAGCTCACGTAATGGTGGAGTAACCAGCAAACCAGAGAAGTCAGAGAAAACAGAGAGGACAGCAGTACCTCGTAATTGGTCTCTCATAACCATAGAGAAAGTTCAAATATAATAACATAAATAACCAGACTGAAATGAAAGACGAGACAAGCAATTAACCTGCGTTGGAAACCATTTATTCATATCTTATGCCATAAACTGCTCCCAAACAGTTGGTATCAGGAATCGACCACAAGTCCTAAAATATCCTTGGAAAAAAGCCCAGCACAAAATGCAATCATCCGAGATGATCGACAGACCAACTTATTATACAAAGGGAAAGTGGCTGGTCTGTCCCAACCCAGCCTTATTGGCTGGGTTAATAATAAATATTCGTTTATTGATTCACAAAGGCTCATGAAGACACATTCAAGCATCTGCATTTTTCTGTCATCAGGACCTCACTTCATCTAACTTTAAAACAGAATGTAGAAGAGTTTGTCAAAAGTATTCACCACCAAATCAGCATAGAGTTCTTATGCCATGAAATTAGCATAACAGCTTTCCTCATTTGGGTCAATTTTGAACAGAAAAATACTGTAGTCAACAATTTCAAATAAATGCATCAAAATACTGTCGAGAAAGTACGATGTTCCAGCATTTAATTCCATTCATATTCTGAAATTACAGCAACATTCAAATCCAAAATGGTGCAAAGATGTTAAAAAGAACCTAAAATGCATAAAATTTACATCTTTAAATGTAAAAAAGAAAACAATACACAAAAGCTATCAGAGATATACTAGCCTAAAGACAGATAAATATCAACTCCATACTGAAGCATTCAATATGACTTAGTTGCTAGAGAACTTGAAAGAAGCCTAGTTTTTCATGAAACATACAGAAAATAGGAATGTGACAAAGTCTACACGGGTCGGAGACGCCGTTAATTTCACTGTGAAGCCTTCGTCAGAAACCGGGTTCGAAATGCAATGTAGATCTTAAGCATAAGAATGAAAGCCGTCTGTCCAACGTGTTGCATCAGATTGCGCCATCTGACGAGCCAGAGGAAGGCAACAACGAAGAGTAGACGCTTCAATCGTTTACGCATCACCAACCTATGGAAGAAGAGCAACATGCACACACATACACACAGTGACAAACACACAGAGACAAACACACAGAGACAAACACACAGAGACAAACACACAGAGACAAACACACAGAGACAAACACACAGAGACAAACACACAGAGACAAACACACAGAGACAAACACACAGAGACAAACACACAGAGACAAACACACAGAGACAAACACACAGAGACAAACACACAGAGACAAACACACAGAGACAAACACACAGAGAATGCTGACAAGATTGAAATATAGACTTGTAGCTTGAAGGAAGAGTCCCTTGACCTTCATCGAACCCTTTAAGGCCCTTATTAATATCTCCAGATGTATCACATTCTTTTGTAATCCTCGCTCCATAGAAACTCATTATTTTATTGGCTGACATAACTGCAATAAAGTAGAAAGAAGCTCTTAATGAAAACATGAAGCCCGAATGACTTATAATACAAGAACACAATCAAATGCAGTGAAGCATATAAACAGAGAGGTCAAGAAGTTCAATCATTTGAAAGGTACATCTATGGGGTTCAATTAAGGGCCAAGGAATTCAATCAAGGAATGAAGGGGTCAATGAGTTGTAAGGCAGACGAGTCAGTCCCATCTTGAGTCAGCCCTGTTGTTAGGGACAGAAGCAAAGAGAAGCAGATGATTATGCTGAGACTGAATCAACTTGAAGTGAATTACTAGGGACGCCAATGTCGCCGGCTCATGGATATCAATAGGACAGTTAAGTTAAATCGGCTGACAGTGGTTGCTAACTGGTCGTACATATCATCCATAGGTGCAGATAAAGAAGAGCTGATCTCTCTGTCTCTCTGAATAGACAGAACTTCACAAGAATTCAATATCTCACTAAGATAACCAGAAGGTCAAGCAGTTTCAACAGCAGACAGATGAGGTCAGAAAATAGGAAGGAAGTTCAAGTAAGGTGTCTGGAAACAAGGCGAAATAATCCGAGTCAGAAAGTAGAGCGCTGCTAATCAAAGATCGACACTAAACTAGTCTGACTATCTGCTAAATGGCCCACCACTTACCTCTGCATGGCCAGCCTTGCTTCGGGTAGTTTCGACAGATCCTCTTTCAGAAGAAAACGCTTCACACCAAGGCAATAGTTCTCCAGGTACGTTGGCCAATGTACTCGTCTCACGTCAAAATTAAACTCCTAACAATGGGACAAAATTATATTCCTAACAACAGATAAAATTATATTCCTAACAACAGATAAAATTATATTCCTAACAACACACTTGTAAAATGTCATACACAGACACATTTAACACCAATACATCATCAAATTAGTCATCAGATATTATTATCACTATAGTATAGTTGAACCGCCTACTACGAGATGTGCCTTGCAAAATGTCCATATTATGGACATTTGCAAGACACATCTCGTAGGAGGCTGTTCAGAGACGCCGCACTCAGCATGACAAGGCATCAAGGTGGAGTCATCCCCACAAGAACCCCACACTGAACAGTTGGGGAAAGGTCATTTCATAATGAGGGACCAACTACAGCAAAAGCCCAGTGCTGGACTACAGACGTTCATGACCAAGGTAGAAGATCAAGTTGGCCAGTCATTGACACCTTAAAGACAGGAACTGCAACTGTTCATTGCTCAGGTCTATTTTCAATTAAAACTCTTATTGCCAAAAACTGAAAAAAGAGCAAAATGTGGATGAGCTTTTTTTGCTCTGTTGATTTGATGATAGCTACATCAGAGAAAAATATCGACACTAAATTCATGGTCAATCAAGGTCGGAAAAATTAAATGGATAAAATATCAAAGACAAATAAATAGCCAGGTCTCAGCCAATAATTGTTGAAATCGACCACATCTTTTTTCTGGTTCTCATCTTGATAAGGAATACCTGTGATAGTTAATCTTGATTTATGAATACCTGTGACAGTTAAGCTTGATTTATGAATTCCTGTGATAGTTAATCTTGATAAGGAATACCTGTGATAGTTAATCTTGATAATGGATACTTCTGATAAGAAACAAGGCTACTGTAGATAAGACTGTCCAAGGTTATTTCAATGTGAAAACAGTAAGTGTAGAGGAAACTGGAATATGGAATTTGTTATACTGAACAGAACATGGTGGTCTCATAAGGAAGTAATGATGGGCCTTTGTGAATGATTAAAGGGAGGGGGACTCTGGGAAGTGTGAATGTAAGGGATGGATGACCCCTTCCATAGGTGATGCATAGGAATACGCTGATGCAATGCAGTTGATTTTGAACCTTCTGATCATCAGCACACATTCGACTGAAGAGCTGAGTGACATTGTCGTTCATAAAAGTCCACTCATTTGACGTGAAATACTCGAGACATTCAACCGATCGCCAGAGTTTCGTCTGCAGACGAAGCAATCTACTCCAACACACAACAGAAGGACAAAAAATTACATGAGTTCATCAGTTCAACAAAGTCATTCAGCCAATCAATCAATCAATCATCTCCATTATTAAGAATTTCCACAATGCCAACAGTGTCACTCAGCTATCAAAGGTAAAGGAAGCCAAAACTCAAATCACACCAACAAACACAAGATCAGTGAGTGGAGAGAGAGAGAGAGAGACAGACAGACAGAGAAAGTAGATAGAACAGACGATATGCAGAATTGGATATGGAGAGAGAGAGAGAGATAGAGAGAAATGGAGATATATATCGGAAGAGATAGAGAGAGAGGCAGACAGAGACATATGGTCTATAGGCAATATTGCTTTAACATATAATGTAAATCAGTCTGAATGGAATAATAATAATAATAATAAATATTCGTTCATCGATAAACATGGAATGTCACACCGCAAACCATTACTCTGTTAGTTGTTTAGTACCAGAGTCTGATTCAATCTAGTTTTAGATAATATTACAATAAATGATTATAATAAAGAGAATTCGTTGGGAGATTCTACATAAGAGTTCTGTATAGTACTCGAGGGATGAAGTTCTTGTCATCTTTAGCAGGCAGTCTGAATTTATGTGGCCTACGGCTAAGATCATAACGACTTTTAGTGACTGGTGGGAATATTGAACTTAGGAAGAATGAATGAAAGAATGAATGGCCAAATGATCTCAGTCCTCCTCTATTCATCCTCAATCATCATTTGAACTTTTATGACAAAATTACAATTCCATTCAAATCATTCATTGTGCTCCTTTTCTGCTTGACGTGAACCAAACCCAAACGGAATAGATTGCACGATTTCTCTGTTGACAGCCCTTATGTTAATGAAGAGTCAACAACAACTGATCTGTATAATAACAGTCTTCACTTTGAATATACTTCAACATCATATCATTCACATAATTGATAACATTCTACAAACTATGAGAATTCTAGCAGCTGTCAACAACCACATCTCCTCTTCTTCCAGATCATCTTTCCTTCTTCTCCTCCTACTCCTGCAATCCTTCTTTTTTCCTTCTCCTTCTACAATTTCTTTTCCTTCTTCTCCACTTCAATCTTCCATTGTACGATCGAAATACAAGAGAAGCAGTACAGGTAAGCGACTCACACTGGCTTCTTTCCAACCAATCTGAGTCCCAAATCCATGACCCATGCAGGAAGAAGATGATCAAAAATTCGATTCAACTCGTGATAAAACCTTTAAAAGGAAGACATAGTGTTGTCATATCAATGGAGAGCATAGCTAATAACAAGGCAAGCATAATAAATGAAAGATTTCTACCACACCAAAGTATTCTCTGATTCTGAAAACTGAGAACATCAGTAAGAAGTCATTAAACTCAGGTTGAACATAGATGGGAGGGGATCTCCTCTTTCAATTCTAAAGTAACATAATATATCTAAGCATTTACTTATATAAAACATTCTTCAAGTTTTTGTCCAATCATCTTTTGGAAGGCCATCTAACTCATCAATCCAACTGTAACTTGAGGTAAAGAGCAAATATGTGTGATTAGCTGAATCAAATGAAACCATACAAGGACATATCACGTGAATGAAGAAACAGGAAAAACTGATGAGCTGACATCAATATACGGCAGAGAGGAACCTACAACTCTCCACCAATACCAGAGCATTAATTCTGTGACGTTACAAGTTGTTAATACCGGTTACCGGATTTAAAAAACCGGGTTTAAACTGGTTACCAGTTTTTATTGGTATTCTTAGACAAATATTCTAAATTGTCATAAAAGTTCTTTAACACAACTATGTACGTTATATTATGTATAACATGTCGCAAACCGCAATGCAGCGTCAACAAAGTTGTCCCACACATCAGACTTATTAATGCGACTAGCCATGTTGTAAAGCACCAGCTAAATTTATTTAAATGTTAATTTAAGGTTGTAGGCCTACTTATTTTGAACGGTAGCTATTCAAGAACACTTGACAAACCTTTGCTTAAACATAATGGTCCAGCCATCTCTCCCACTCATTAATTATTTGGCACCATTGCATTCATCAGTACTTAGCCTATCGCAATCAGGCACCGTAGCCGTCGAGGGCGAGGCCTGTAATTAGACCACACCCACCTAATGATTGACATGACCTCCTGCTACGTTGAGCGGCTCACCCAACAGACAATCTCTAATTAATCTATGCCTACACCATCTTTCAGCCCAGACCTGACCTGTCACTCATTATTTGCCGCTAATTAAGAATGAACTGCATGCCATATTGCATCATGCATGAAAACAACAAAAACACACAAATAAAATAAACAAAATTCATTTTTTATTTTTATATTTCAATGCAATAATAATAAAGAAAAATAAATAAATTCGAACACCGGCTTGCAAATGCCAACAACCGGTTACTGTTTTAAAAACCGGCAACCGGTTACCGTTTAACATCCCTATTTCTAACTACTCTTAAGACTGTTCTGTTCGGCTGGGGTTGAGCTGGGAGCGCTTCCGAGTAGGCAAACTTGAAGGGGCGCTATATCAAATTACTATAATAAAATAAATAATATATCAACTGCATTTACAAAACAACAGCAATCAAAAACAATGAAGGAATTGTGTCACCTGTTAAGAGTGAACCTTGGTACTGGTAATCGAACTGGAGCATCAAGAGGAATCTTAAGGAAGCTCTCTTCTGCATACTTCTCTAAAACAATATATGAACGAATACTGTTACTAGTAGTACTTATTTTTTACTACTTCCTAGTACCAGTGAGGTGTTCACTGACAACAGGAAGTAGTAAAAACATAAGTACTACTAGTAACAGTATTCGTGCCTTCAGTCAAGTCGATTGTCGTTCTGTAAATAAAAAAATCTGATTTCAAACAGAAAATCGGAAGACCAATTTTTATTAAAACTCGGTTTCATTGTTTGTCTGAGTACAAGTAATGCTGAGTACTACTACAAAACTCGGCCGAGCAAAGTCTCAGTTCATCCAATGGTTAAGATACACATACATATGCGTGCAGGCGACAGACGAGACCAGTTCAAAGCCACCAGATTCAACAAATCTAGCTTCAAAATCTGCTTACAACCCCACCAAATGAAAGAAACATTTGTTCCCTTAAGATTTACTTGGAGGGGGGCAAATGGATGGCAAAATCTCAACAAAGTATAAGGCAGATGAGAGAAGAGCTGAGGGAAAATCGGTTCCATTGGCAGATACTACTTGCCTACTTGACCCCAGGTGACGCGATTCAGTTGACCTGTCGTACAGTTGAAGACTTGTGGAGAAGTTGGTCTAAAAAGAAAACAGAAGAAACTCTGCTCCAGTCATTCAAGACAAATGCACATAATGCAACCACTTAAAACTCACACAAGACACAAAAAATCAGATGAAATGCCCAGCAGAGCAGAAAGCCACTTCACCGGTGACTAGAAGATGATTTGGCCAGATGTTAAATCAAGACCATCATCATCATCGACATCATCATCGACATCATCATCGGCATCATCATCGACATCATCATCATCCTCATAGTTATCACTGAATCAGAGCTCTGCTTACCTCTCAATGGCAGTACTCCAAGCAGCCGCAATGATCATGTTGACAGCCACATCCACTGGAATGATGTCCGCACTGGCTTTGACATCACCAGCCATCACACGCAGCATTCCCTTGCCTATCTGAGACAACCCGTTAAAACGATTACAATGGGAGATTCCCCAGAAAGAACAAGATGCCACTGTATAGTCTATGCTGGCGCACAACAGGTGCTCTGTGGTCTTCTTAAAGACACAGCTCTAGGGCTGGACATGTATCTGGTCACATGATACACATGCTCCACTGGCTTCCCTTCTGACAGTGGATCATGTTCTAGATCACTGCTCTAGTCTGGTGGTGCTTGAAGGCCCTTGCCCCAGCCTACCCATGCAACCTTTGCTGCCCTACCACAGGTACCATTAGAGCTGTGCTGATATCACTTTTTGCCGATACCGATTATAGTTGATTATTCATTTGCCGAAACCCGATTATTTAGCCGATTATTTAATTGTGTTTCCCAAGATGTCTGGTTCCAAAAGATAGACCTACTGCTACTGCCTATTGTTGTGATACAAGCAAACACTTGCTCCATAGGAGACGTATGCCGTAGGAGATGCATGCATGTAGTTGGGGACTAAACCTAAGCAAGCAATACAGATTAGACACACTGCACACCGTCGAACTGTGCCCAGGGTAATTAAAAGCCAAGGAACGGCTGGCCAATTCACAGCCACCCATCAATGTTTCGGGGAGATCTGATTGGCAACTAGCATGTATTCATTAAGCATGCCTCCACAATGTAGTGTATATTCATCGGTTTCTCTGCTGGACTGGCCAGCCGTTCCTTGGCTTGAATTGGCCAGCCATGCCTAGGCCTTTAAGTAGGCACTATGACTCATTCTGCACAAGACCTATGTTGACACGTTCCCACGGTCTATACTAGCACACTGAGTAGTCCCATCACTGGTCTGAAGAAGCCATTGGCTCGACGACATGATATGGGAACGGAACGAAATGCCGTCCTTCACAGATCCAGTGATGTTGCTGTCATCATTTTGCTTTTATAGACTGAAAATAATATTATAATATAAAAAATAATTTTTAATATCGGCGCCGATTCTCTTGCCGATATCCGATATCTCTATAATCGGCCAGATTAATCAGTACAGTTCAAGGTACCATATGTCGTAGTTCCCTGCAGTGTTGTTCCTCTGCTCATTGGCAGTTGCTTGTAACTGGCAGAACCATACCATCTCTGTATGGAACAAGCCCCCATTGGCCCTTACTTCTAAATGGCAAGCCCCCATTGGCGCTTTACCGTTGACCGGACAATTCGTGGCGGACAATTCGGTGCTGTAAATATCAGTGCATCTATAGTGTCAATGCCGGGTAGCTAGCTCTCTTCGATTTGCGGTGTATTTGTATGGTTATTCAACGAAAGCGTTTACCATAATTTTCATATAATAATTGACCGCGACGAATATCCGTGACGAATTGCCCTAGAACCGCTTTATCTGTTCCCCAAAAGCCATTCTAAATGCGTTCTAGTCTTAAATTAACTGTTCTGTTTGGCTGTGCTTGGGTTGGGATCGCCTCTGAGTTGCAATCTTCAAGAGTTGTTATATAAATTTCTGTAATCAAATAATCAATAAAAGAACCACAATGAAGTAAATAAAGAGAAGAACAAATTGTAAATTTAAAGTTTGATCTCAGTCCTTAACACAATCTTCCCTTAACACAATCTTCCCTTCGTCTTTGCTCAGCGAAATGCCATGAAAGACGTATGTACAAAGATCAGTTTCATAGCTTCATCTGTGCTGTATTATTGTGAGTAAGCCAGTAGGCATTATGCCAATTGCATACGAGTTGAGACGATGAGTTGAAGACTTACTGCAGCCAAGAGGCCACTTGGTCCATTAAAGTTATCGACCCAGCCCTGAAAAAAAAGACGAGAAATGAAACAACTTTGACAGACAAAAGATTCTAGTCAAACAAAAGTCAGAACCGAACAGATTAAAATTTAGATCATCATACCCCAATGAAATAAAATACTTGCAATGCATAGGACACCCTAACATTAACCCAATGAATATTCATCAGCATCTGCGGTGACTCATAACATGACGAATATTCATAAGCATCTGCATTTGACCCGCAGCATCTACGGTGACTATCTCCGAAGCAGAGCAGCTCAAGCACTACAAATGTCCTTTGTAGTGTTGATCAATGCACTTTACAAATATGAAGTCAATTCAAGGCTGATCTCTGTGAAGACACACATGTCATCTAAAGAACTGGAAGCAGAACATCAGGAATGACATTAAAAGTTAAACATTTCATTTCTAGTTGAACTGGCCTCAAAGAGTCAATAAAAGGTCATCTGTGTCAAGAAAGACAGACAATGTCACATGATTTAATTTATAAGAAATTCCAACAAAACACAAAGCAACTCAATCCCACATAACATATAGTAATATGGATCAAACTTATGTTGAAAATAAGATGAACAAATGTGTAATATTCATTGACTTCAATTCTCACCATTAACCGACTAAATGTGAAATAGTGTTGCCTTTGAAAATAAAGACAAATAAATAAAGAAATAGAAAGAGACTTAGACAGATCTAACTGGTCGACTGCTGACCTGAATCGGTTCCTGCCAGGAGGCGCCAACAATTGATGGTCTAACAATGGCACAAGGCAGAGACCCACAATCCTCCAACACCAGATACTCTGCTATTGCTTTTGTAAATGTATAGGTGTTTGGTCGTGGATAAATGAGTTTCTTGGTGACACAGCCCAGCACTTCGTCGTCCATCCACCTCAACAACAACAACAACAAATATCCTCTGACAACCAGCAAATAAACGGAGAAGAGATACAGCAAGTAGAGAGAGATTATGCTACCTGGGAAGTCTGATCACACAAGATGCAAAGTTCCACGTGGAAATAAAGAAGAATAGCCATGGGAAAGGAAGTATTCTACATGAGGAAAGAACTATTGAGGGGAAAACTAAGTAGAAGCCTAAAAAAGCGAATGGTCAAAACTCTGGTGTGGAGTGTGGTCCTGTACGGAGCAGAAACATGGACAATAAGAAAAGAAGACCAGAAAAGATTAGAGGCATTTGGCATGTGGATATGGCAAAGAATGGAAAGAATCAGCTGGAAAGAGCACAAGACCAATGAAGAATATTGAGGAGGGTAAAAGAAAAGAGATCAATAATAAAGACAATTCGAGAACGACAGAGAAGATGGATGATACACATAATGAGAGGAGATTCACTACTTAAAAACATCATAGAGGGGAGAATAGAAGGGAGAAGAACAAGAGGAAGACCAAGAACAATGCTTTTAGACTGGATGATGGAGAAAGGTGAATACGGAAAAATTAAAGAAGAGGCTCAACACAGGGAGGAGTGGCCTGAAGGCAGAGAACCAAACAAGAAAGCAGTAAATTCTCAAAGAGTCACTTTGTGTTCCATTCTTATCACTCACCATCAATGTGCTTGTGTCTGTCTGCTTGCATCTGTCTGTCTGCTTGTGTACATCTGTCTGTGTCTCTCTCTGTACTGCTGGGTTAGTTCTCATCTCAAAATACAGCATGGAAGCTCAGAAATGTATCCATGCCACAGTTCACACACCACAGATGAACTAACTGTCTATTTAAGGAGATAATAAACAGATATTAACAGACAGACAGACAGACAGACAGACAATTTCATAAAATAAAATGATGGAAACTTACTCCACTGCATTCATGATTTTCCTTGGAAGAATTGGAGGATCATAGATCGTTTCCATGACAACCGATCGGTTGCAGTTAGCATAGGCAGTTGAGACATGAACCAAGGCCTAGACAGAATATTTCAAACACATTAAGGTGATACACTTGAGTTTGCATTGGCAGATTGATCACTTGGCTTCTGACACAGAGCAAGGGCTTCAGCATCCTCCTCCTCCTCTTCCTCTTCACCAGAGGCAGTCATTGTGTAACTAGCCTCAAACAGAACCCAATGCGCAACGTTCAATGCCAGAATGTTCTGTTGCATGTTCTGCTGCAAGGTTGCTGGTGGTTTGCAAGGAGAACAACATCAAATACAGAACTTCTATGATCTATCAATGGTTAGTATAAACGACATATTGTAATAGCAGAACATAAGACATCACCGGGACACAACGTCATCAATCATCTACCGCTGCAAACTCTTACTTCTTTTCAGATCATAGAAGAGCAAAACATAATTTCTAGAACTGAACACAATCAAATCACAACACCTCATTAATTAATAATTAATTAATTAATGGGGTGTTAATTAATTAATAATCCTAATCCCATTAATTAAATCTAAAGATCATAAAATTGTATGAAGAAAAAGTCAAACAACAACAGAATGATTGTTCAGTCGTCAACCTCAATTCTGACCATCTTGTGACAAAGCTCCATAAGACGATAAACGCCAACAATATTCATTTGAACAGACAATCTACAATGGCCAATCAGAAAACGTTCATCAGAACAGATAATCTACAATGGCCAATCAGAAAACGTTCATCAGAACAGATAATCTACAATGGCCAATCAGAAAACGTTCATCAGAACAGATAATCAACAATGGCCAATCAGAAAACGTTCATCAGAACAGATAATCTACAATGGCCAATCAGAAAACGTTCATCAGAACAGATAATCTACAATGGCCAATCAGAAAACGTTCATCAGAACAGATAATCTACAATGGCCAATCAGAAAACATTCATCAGAACAGTTTGGCTAGTGTTCTGAGTCTTTGGTCTGTGGGATGAGTATTCATGTCAGCACTTGGACTCCATCAGAATTCAAGTGCAGACTGTTTGTGCATATATGCCTCTCCATCACTTGGCAAGAAGTATAACATTGTACCAGCTCATGCTAGTACGTAAGTAAGTCAGCATTGGATCAACCCTTGCCATCCCAAAGGTCTAATAGCAGGAACAGATGTTTGGTTCCTCCTCTATCATCCCACAAGTGGAACACATGACCATAACTTCACTTTATATGCAAAGATACAAAGCTGAATGAGGAAGAGATGAGGAACCAGTTAGCAAAGATCAGAAATCCTGAACCTGGACATTAAAATCCTGAATGCGGAACTAGACATTAAAAAATGCATAGTTCTGTCTTCAGGTGAAATTTCTTAACAAATTAGCAAAGAAGTAACCAGATGACATAAGAAATGTTATGTATTAGTACAACTGCAAGTCAATTGTCGAGAGAGATAAGTATTTTAGTCCCTCTATGAATTAGGCATCAATAAGCCTGTATGAGTGAAGACATGAAGACTGTATCAATCCTCCAAGGTGCCAAGTTCTTACTTCAGTGGTTCATCAAATTTAACTGTAGCTGCTGAATGAAAGACGATAGAGACTTCAGCCGTGAGACGTCGAACATCAGCTGAACTCAGACCAAGACCAGGTTGGAGAATGTCACCATTGACTGGGATAATCTTCTTCCAGAAATCAGGATCCGTCTCTTTCAGCTTCTCAAACAACTGAAAACAGTTCAAACAGTTCTCCATTAATACATACTTATTATCTCCTTATCTCAACTGAAAATGCAGAACCCATCTCAATCACAAATCTGCTGGATAGACCTTCAGTCTTCAAAGAAATTCAGCATTCATTTCTAATACTCAGAATGCAAACTGATTTCCATCCAATAGGTTAATAAGGAAAGCTAGTTTTCTTTCATTAGGCTCATAAGGAAAGCGAGTTTTCTTTCATTAGACTCATAAGGAAAGCGAGTTTTCTTCCATTAGGCTAATAAGTACAGCCAGTTGTCTTTCATTAGGCTCATAAGGAAAGCGAGTTTTCTTTCATTAGGCTCATAAGTACAGCCAGTTTCCTTCCATTAAGCTTACAAGGAAAGCCAGTTTTCTTTCATTAGGCTCATAAGGAAAGCCAGTTTTCCTTCAACAGGCTCACAAGGAAAGCCAGTTTTCTTTCATTAGGCTCATAAGGAAAGCCAGTTTTCTTCCATTAGGCTCATAAGGAAAGCCAGTTTTTGCTGGCTCTAGCCAAGTTGCCATTACGTAGACGTTTAAACGAAACACTGCCAGGCATCTTTGTTTAGCGATTAAAATGATTACAGGTTTAAAGTCACCTAAACACACCACAATAAAACTACTCAAATGAGTCCTCTGTGAATTTATTAATTAATTTTATAACAAAACTAATCAAAATAAATAAATAATTATTTAACATGCTACATATTACCCTAGCAGTAAATATAAATCTAGCAATAGTTTCAGTTTAAAAGAAGAGTGTTTAGTCTTTTCCAAAGAATTTCTTATTAGAGTCTTGGACAAGAGTATAATTTCTACCCCTCTCCAAATTCTTACTATGCCTAAGAAGAAGAAAATAGCAATGTCAGACAATCTGTATATCTAATCATGTGCAGTTTACTGTCTAGAATGGTTCTGGGTAGGGCATACTCGCCTCGGACATTTGCTTCGGCAAATATTACACCCGCAAATATCTAAAAATAACTTTTTGAAAAAATAATTTTTTGGGATAAAATAATATTTTTTCATCAAATAAATTTAGAACTAACCAACTTACTTATAAGTTATTGATTAATTAAACAGGAACTTAACATTCCATTGAATTTTCTTTAAAATAATGGTGCTAATTTATATATTTTAATTTCTTTGGTTGCATTCCTCAGGTGACAACCAAATCAGTAATTTTCTCATTTGAATTGACTCCACCCACTTTCGGTAAACATTAGAGAGTAAAGACATTGTTGGTAACTTCATATTTCAAATTTTATGACAAGGTTTTACATTTTTTCACCAATAATGTTATTAAATAATAAATATATTGTTATGGCCTAGAGTGCGACAATATGCTATATGAAGGATATTGCTATAGACTCTGCATTGACTATAGATAGTTCTCCCTAGCTGTGCACGTGGCAGGTTAAACTACGCTTTGCCTACGGATGGTACTCGCTGAGTTGCTAGGCTTATTTGCTGCTACCATTGGGTTCGTACCCGGATCCGGAAAATAGTTCATCCAAATACTAGGATTCGGTGGAAATTGTCTACTCGGTTATGCCCTAGTTCTGGGACAACTGGGTGTCAGGCCTGAAGGCCCATATGGGGCCAATCTCTGGGACTCAAACAGGGCCCATAAAATACGAATGGGCATGCTAACTGCACTGTTTCGTGCCATTGGATGCAGAAGAGCAGTAATAAATGCTTTGCTTAGCTCCTTACAGCAGACAGCAAAGCATACAAAATGGCCTTAACAACACAATAAAAAACCCAACAATCTACTGACGTCAACAGTATTCTACTGGACAATCGGATCAAAACAATCAGCCACTTGTTGTCCAGCCAACCAATCAACCATACTCATAACATGCATCCGTAGTATGGAACGTATAATACCTTCGTTTCCAAGAGTTCAGCTAATCTGGCCGGAACGGCCATTCCTCGCTTTGGCCGAATCAACACGTAGATCTGATGAATAGCGGGACAGGAACGCAGCAGCTTCTCCAGAAGAACTTTGCCCATGAAACCAGTAACGCCCGTCAGGAACAGGGTTCGGCCGGCATAGAAGTCCGATATTGCTGTCATGTTTCAAGTAATTCTCCACTTCCAAAGAAAGCCAACAAGTAATGCTGGGCAGCAAATGTCAATTTCAAATATCCAAAGTCCTCCTGGATTAAAACAAATATTAAATTACAAATATGGGACTCCATCAATAAACAGAGCCTAATGAAAATAAATTCAAGGATCGCCTCACAGATTCCAGTTCCATGTGGAATTCATGGAACTAGCAAAACCTTTTCTTGAACAGTAAAACATATAATGGTTTAAGGCAAGGCAAATAAATTCCTGAGAAAACCATTTATTAATAAAACTAAGAATCATGGCCAGATAACAAATGACCTAGCACATCACTTTATGCCAGATTACCATTGACCTAGTAGAGCACTTTCCAACATTTCTACCTCATGCAAAAGTTGGATCTGTGCAAACAGTATGTTGCATCAACTCTTCTAGTAGGCCTACTTCAATTTTCTTCACCAGCCATAAGATAAATACATATATAGACCGTGGCACAGCTTGGCCTCAATACCTCAAAGGCCTTTGGGTCTACAGCTGACTATAATTTCGTTGAAGTGACATGTTAGTCACACACACATAATATATATATATATATATATATATATGCTCAATTCCTTGTAGGTTAAGAATTGGACCAATGCGCAAAATGTCCTCTCCAGTCACTTCAGTGCACTTTCTTATCAACCTGTCGTCATATCATTCACTTAAACTACAGTAGGGCCTACACGCTGCTTTCAAAATCTCGAAAATGACCAAATGTTATATTGAAAAACAAAAACATTAAACATAGAAGCCCATCAACGCATCCAATAATCTAGACCTCAAGGCGCTTGAAGTCTGCAGCCTATCAAAGCATTCAACTGAGCGCTGGACTGTGTTCCAAGTAACAGACCTTTTGCTTGACTTTACGCATTAATATTCTTCTCACAATGATGCACACACCAGATCAAAATCACTTCAGGCAAATGGGCCGACACACCGGATTCCAACTCACTGTCGTTCAGAAACAGGGACGGAAGCAAGTATGGCTTGCCACTAGACCTTGTCGTCAACTCATTCTAAAAGTATTGTTCACTCGCTGATTTTACGTTTGTATTAAATAAAAAGACCATAATTAAAACCACCTCAATGCCATTAGACTTAGACTCTCCCTTGCGACGCCATCACAGCCGCCATAGCATCAGAAATCTAACAGTATGTGGCCTATTATACGCGACTGTGATTGGCTGCTGCATGCCCTAATTATTTTATAGATCAATGGTTACATCGGATGCCAAGGACCAATATGCATATACGACTCCAAGCAAAGGGGCTTCGACATTTGAGGCAAAATAATTATAATTATCTTAATGTTAAACAGGACCAGGTTTCAAACAACAAGGATTTCGAGCCTTATTTAAGTTATATTGAGTGTTTTTGTAACGCGACTGGAACAATATATAAAAGAATAATATATAATATGTGTGTGCTTGTTATGATTCTGATATAATATTATGTGTTAACTTTTATAACTGTTTGTTAACTTTGCGAATACGCCTTTTAACAGCTCGAGTTTTATTGTATAGGACAGAGCATATACTGTATGAGCCTACGTAAGTGACTAGCTTTATGGTTACAGCGGTCAATGGTGCAAAGATTATTTCACAAGTTTATATTTTGTTGAATAAAATAGAAACGACTGCCAGATGGCAACGGAGAAGTTGGTGGACATAGGCCTAGAGGTAAAAGCGTTTTTGCTGAAGTGTGAGTTGGAATTTTGAAGGAACACTCAGGGCGGTACCGAACTATAATTGCGCCCTGTGTCTGGCATCAATCTGGCGCCCCACATTTTCAAAATAGTGCATTTTATGGAATAATAAGTTATTCCATCCTGAAATTTGCTCCCTTTCCATATTTGCGCCCTGGGCCAAGGCCCCGCTGGCTCCCCTCAGTATGGCCCTGAGGCCGCTATTTTATATGAACAAACAAAACAAGTACAGAGAAGGGAAAGAAAATTGTAGATGGGAGTTAAGGAAATTCAACCATCTGATCCTGATGAAACTCAACCATGAGCAAGTAAGTATAAGGTACCTGTGAAATGACGCAAAGTTTAAGACATTGAATCCTGGATTGATCATTGTCATACTAGGATCGATACACTTCTGGTAAGTCATATGACTCAACAGAATCTGACACAGAATCATCGGCGACTACAATCATACGAAAATGATTTTATGTGTTTGATTGTTTGGCAGTTTTGTTTTAAGAAATAGGCCAACGATCGAGATACAAGGACTTTGATCGTAACAGATCTCGAGCGTTGATGATCAGACAAACCACAGAACTATATCACCCTCATTCAACGATCTTTTTTTTACCTGGGTTGTGTGCACGCATGTGGTCATGCCACTCGATCGGGCGATGCGTTTTAGCTGTAGGCCTATAAGCCCACTAGGCCCACTAGGCCTGCAGTTCCACAGTTCATCCAAACTTGATAGGCTATGCGAATCGTTGATTCGTAGACCTCTGCTACTATCGCATTGGGTCTATATATGGCGATGCGCCGGTACATGATTCGTGCAATTAAGTCATGCATTTTATCGATGAAGGTCGGGCAGAAATTCATATCCGTCCTATGCAAGTCATTATTAAATTCAAACTCACACAGCCACAGTAAGAAGAAGAGGAGGAGGAGTTCTGTTCCCAAATGAAGGCCCATTGGCTGCTTTGCCATCCGAGGATGAAACGAACAAGGTGGTTAATTATATTGCACTGCTTCCAGAAAAAATTATTCTGGGTGAACAACCAGTCCAAGGTGGCTATACGCCGTGGCAGTGGGCACTATACCTATGGGGGCAGATTCCAACCTACGACCCTCCGGTTACAGGGCACAGACTATAGGTCTATAAGTATACACCACCGCGTCCCTTCTAATTATGAAAAGCAAAGTTGGTCAAATAAAGAGCATGCCACAAATGGATCCGTTTGGCAGCAAATGTTCCTTGATAATTATCGGATGGGGAATCCGCCCCAGACTCTGCAGTGGATGCTTACGACGCTCCCTCCAACAGCCTCTGGTAGAGGTAAGGCTTCAGGAGCGTCCAGAGAGGGGGTCCGGAGGCAAATGCCTTCAATTTTATGTGGGGGATATTTTTTAATCTTAGAGGGGTATTTTGCCTTTCATACCCTTGGGACTGGTGGTTTTCCTCCATCACTCAGAGGGATTGGCGCTCCTGTAAGGCCGTGTGTCCACGGCAGTGAAGTCGAAACCCATTAATAAGATGTTCCTTGTTGACAACATCTGCGAGTCCAGATGTACACAGCTGACGATCGATCCAGAACATAATTATGCTTAGAGAGTAACAAAATGAACGCTTACCGCAGAAGTATGATTTCAGGCTGACCTCTCGTATACGGTGGTCGCTGCAGTTGGTTGACCTCCATCTAACAGTTACGAGTTTTTCGACGCATGAACCTGCACATCATAACCTATCGTACCAAAATGACGTGTTTATTTTATAGAGCTTGTAGACTGGCTTTGTAATCCGAGACAACCATTTGGAGCCACAGTAGATCTAAGTGTATGGAACCACTTGTGCCAAACGAGAGAGACTGTCACAGCAGCAGGCCGTGTGTGTGTGTGTGCGTGTGTGAAGAGAGAGAGAGAGAGAGAGAGAGAGAGAGAGAGAGAGAGAGAGAGAGAGAGAGAGAGAGATGGAGTAAGGGAGGGAGAGAGGTAGGGAGGGGAGAGAGAGAAAGAGGGAACAGGAGGGATGAGGATTGTGCGAGGGAGTGCGTTGTAAATGAATGAATTGTCTTCGTGTTGGGTTCAAGGACAAAGGGTCGGTTAGTCGACAACTGCAGTCGTTATATGGATCCATCGAATCATGTGTTTCTAAGTAAAACTTATCTGCAAGACTCTACAAGACTCGATGAAGAAGATTGCCACGTATTAGATAATAGCAATCACCTCCAGTTCTATGTTTGGATATTATTGAGGAGAACGACGAAAATGGTTATCACAGCAATTAATCTAACCTGCAGATGATGTTCACCACATTGTAGAGCAGTGTTTGATGAAACAGAAGTGAAGATAATGAATGAAGATCTGAGCATAATTTTCCGACGAGAAATCAGTTATGCATAACAACGAGTCTCTTTAAGGGAATGGGGAGTAAAGTATTGAAGGTCAGAGAGGAAGAACGCAATCGACTTAGGACTAATAATGCACAAAAGTGAAAAAACCCCATTCAAATCAATGTGCTGAAGCAGAAAAGGCGGCTAACAACAGTAACTGTAGATATGACTAGAAGAGCCAGAGACAAGGCTACACAACTGAGGTTACACAAAACACTTGTTATAGGCATAGCCACTTTTGGACTACTGCATCCATGATATGGATCGATTCTATACCTGAAAGAATACATGAAAATGCTGGAGAGAGTGCAAGGGAGAGCTACAACATTTCAGCTACAACGATTTGAGCTACGTAAAAAGGTTGAATAGGTCTAGAAGACTAGCAACATTGTAGATAAGGAAGAGCAGAGGAGACCTAATGGAAGCATACGAAATTATTACTGGAAAGGAGGCAGTGCAATCGAAGACATTTCTTGAATTAGCTCCAAGCATGTCAACTTGGTGCCATATAGGTAGGCCTATAAGGTGTGGCACATTGGCCGATCGGTTAGAGCGGTCGGCTCGTAACGTTCAGTGTGTGCTGAGCGCGCGGGTTCGAGCCTCGTCCGAGGCGTCACTGTATAGGGACCTTGAGCAGGTCCTTCGCGCACCATTGCTCCGCAGTGCAACTGCAATTGCGCCGTCTAGGCGTGTGTATGCACTTCTGAACAAAAAGATGTTGGAAGAAGGGCGGTTTCAAATTTCGGAAATAATAATAATAATAAATAATAATAATAATAAAAATCATTTAAACAACAGAAATGAGCAATAAGGCTGAAATTCTTCAGTACAAGAGTTTAAAACTTGCGGAATGGTTTGGATAACGATATACTCTCCAAATGAACATTATGAGGAAGTTAGGAAACACTTGCTATTAAGCTATTTTGTAGTTATCAGATGTCTTCTGAACCACTTTAAACCTCTATTGTTTTAGGTTAACCCAAAGCTTAGAAAACGAGCAGCTTCACAATATAACAAGCACCCCAGGTCTTCGGAAAAGTCTCCAAGGCTACGAATGAGGGCCGGCGGTTCGTCACATAGATCCTACGATAAGTTGAGACCGTGACATGAGCTGAAAACGATAACCTCCGAAACACCGCGCTTTTTTGATGCATTTAGTGGACTCTACATGTCATGTTCACCACTCATAAAACATTTTCTTCTACACAGCAACGACAACTGGATATACACTTGTTTGTCTGTGCGTGGTTTGTCGGTCGGCGCTGAGCAAATCGCTTACAGTATTCTATCAAGCGATAGACAACCGTCAGAGAACTCTGTGTAGTTTTCCACAGATAGCTTTGTATCCGTAAGAAAGTAAAGTAGATTTCCTACGTCAGATAACACTATATAGGCCTCTTTCAGATTGCGCTAAGCCTGCGTCAGATAGTCCTAGAGTTGCTAACTCTGAACAGACCGATTCCGGGACATTTCCCAGTTCCCGCTATGACGAACAATGCAGTTCACTGTTCATATACATTCATAAAATAAAGTTAAATAAAACACACCGAAGATTTCCACATTCCGCCGGGCTTACGATGTTATAAATTTCGATTGATGTTGGAGAATTCGAGACATTCGAGTCCTTAATCTAAAGTCTATTAATCAAAACACTTAGGCATATGATTAAATCATGATTGTGAATATCATGAATTATAATGTTTCGTTACAGTATTGCTCGCGTTGATTTAGTTTGGATAATGTCATCGAATCGCATATTAAAGCAGTTGTAGTTATTTAGGCCTACCTAGGCTTTTCGCGGATTCCCGGGTAAAATTTGCATTGTCCGGGACACGGGATGGCCTGGATCGATTCCGGGACTGTCCCGGTGGCCATTCCGTCGGGACTGCGATTGGCAACCCTACTAAGTCTCCGTCAGATAACGCAGAGGACAGAGAACCGTTGATCCATTTGCAGTTCGAATTCGAACAAGGCCTCGTTCCGGTTTGCCCAACTGCACAACAACCTAGAACACACACAAAATGAAGATGACAACAAGTATAGACGCCTAGTAAACGAATCACAAGACTATCGTTGTAAGGATCAGTCGAGCGGAGGAACATCAAGTCAACTCTTAGGTTCATCACTGTCTGCTCCATATCACTCAACATAGAATAAATTATCTTATAATTGTTTTACAGAAAAGACCTGAAGAAGTCAATATTAAAGCAATTCGTTTTCCTTCAACTTGTTACGAAAAGCTACCACGACACAATTCAACCATCCGAAGATTCGATAGCTAGGAAAGACCTGGTCTTTCAGGAGTTTGATTGAGGAATTGTTGGAGGGCTGAACGTCCTCATTTAGTTCCACATTCACCAGAATCTGCATTGCTTTCTCCTGAGCAGCAGTGATCTTCTTCTTCTTCAGGTGTCCAGCGTTGAAATGACCCAGTCGTTCTTCACTGATTCCCTGGAAGAGAGAAGAACAGTTTTCCTCAGACGACTGTTGTCTCAGTAATGAAGAGGAACGAGACTTTTTCTAATTCCCCAGGCTCTAAGAAACTAAAATATGGTGAGTTGGCTGTCCTCGCTCCCTGCGAGTGGTGTGAATTAACGTATCTATGAAAGCAATGGAGCTGAATATCCCAGATGGCGTATGATGTACAAACGGTGAAAAAGTAGAAGAACGAATGTCTCATGAGGATCACCGGATACGACGATCATTCATCATGATGATCATGATCATCGTCATCGTCCATCACCATCACCATCAACATGATCACCACCATCAACATGATCACCACCATCAACATGATCATCACCCATGATCACCACCATCAACATGATCACCACCATCAACATGATCATCACCAATGATCACCACCATCAACATGATCACCACCATCAACATGATCATCACCCATGATCACCACCATCACCATCACCATCATTCGTCTTATCTTCCTGTAGATGTGAAATTGCAACTTACGAATGAGTTGGGTTGAGATTTGGAAGAATGAGAAGCAACTGCTGCTGGGATGCGACCAACACCTGTCGCACTAGCTTCAGAAGATGCCTTCTGCTGCTGCTGGTGGTGGTGATGATGGTGGTGGTGATGATGATGGTGCGCTCTGCTTGTAGTGGCAACGATGGCATGTTGTAGACCGACTCCACCGAAGACAGACGAAGTCGTCACAGCTTCGATAAAGCAAGCGACGTAAGTCAGCATATTACAGCGTCTTCTTTTAAGGCGAAAGACGCTATATAAATGGCTGAGACGAACATGAAATTAATGCACCATAACCATAATTATTGCGCAAGACATCGATAGATGGCTGATTCAAATTTCTATAGGCCTCGTTTGGAAAGACGATCGATCCATAAGATATTCAGTCGACTGTTGACATCAGACGACCGTGGAAGCAACAAACGAAATGAAATGTGCAAGAACAAGATAGCCTACAATGTAAGAGAAACTTGAAGCGACAGACAAAGTAAACATTGAAGAGATAGTAAAGCAGCCTGCGAAAGGTATCTCTTTCGTTCCAGAAGCTAATTAGCTAATTATAATTACCATTCGAGGAAGACCGTTGAGTTAGGTAGCACAGAATAGCAGAATAAACAATTCATTACGAACAGTAGGAAGGAGGAGTGAAACTTGCGGTAAGCTGACTGACTGGAAGGGAGAAAGATGGGAGGAAGTTGATATTTGGTTCTGAATGCAACACAGGAGTACACGTTCTAGTAGTTTGGAAACGAAATTGAGGTGGATATGGGGCGGTAGCTGGATAAGTCATCGGGATCCAAAGAGGGCTTCTTAAGTTAGGAAGCGGTCTAAGCAAGGCATCGTCTAAAACTGAAGAGAAAACACCTTCACTAAGAGATTTATCAACAAAGTGACAAAAGAACCAAGCACATTGATTTCATAAGTTCCTTAACTTTAAGGTTCTGGCAGCTAAACGCTCAAGAGGCAAGAGAAGAAAATAGGAGTTTGAGGGGTCTGATAACAGAACTGCTGTTTACTGCGTAAGTCCGGGTGACCGTATGACCGACTCTTGCGAGCGCCAGATGTTCGTTCCAGTTGAGTGGATGCGGACGATTCAGGAGTATCAACGGACAAACTTTTGAGGCGAATATTTGGAGCGCGTCTTCTTAGCTGAAGACCTTCAATGAAACAATCAAACGTCGTTCGTTCTATCAGTCACATATGCGCCATATCATACAAACACGATCACACACGCAAGGTCACACACGCAAGATCATTCACACGATTTGACATTATTGTTTCAATAATTTTTAGAGAAAAAGTAGAACAGCAATTGGTCTATAATTGGGGTACTTGTTTTTCCCAGCTCCAAATACTGTTGCAATTTTAGTGAAAGAGAGGAAACTGAAATACTTTGGACATACTGAGAAAAGAAGAGAGCAGCATGTAGGAAGAACTGATGCTAGGAGTAGTTCACGGCAAATGGCTGAGGGGTAAACGAAGAATGTCATAGATGGACAACATTCGAAAAAGGACTGGTATGACATTGGAGCAGCTCACAAGAAAGGCGGAGGAGTACAGACGTGAATGGAGCAATGCAGCTCATTATGCGGCCAACCCTCGCTACGAGGATGGTTGAAGACAAGACAAGACAAGGCAAGACAAGACAAGACAAGCCTTGTCGTGAGAGTTTCAGGTGGCGTCTAAATCAGCTGCCAGTCTCTGCTTACCGTTGTTGACGATGTCAGTGCTGTTGCTGCTTTGGGTGAATAATGTGGCGCTTTCACCCTTTGTGCTTGATGTTGATGGTGATGATGGGAGGATCAGAGCAGGTGGGGTAATTACTGCTGCTGCTGCTGCTGCTGGGACTGATCTGAATGCTGCGTTGTCTCTGGCACCTGTTGTCGTCGTCGTCGTCGTCTTAGACCGCCTTGCAGGAGATGCTCGTCTGCTCGATGAGTGAGGAGGAGGAGGAGCAGCAACCGGCGGAGGCTGACTGCGGCTATCACTTCCACCCATTCGACCACCACCACTACTTCCACCCATTCCTCCACTACCCCCACCGCCTCCACAACCACCCGTAGCAGCTGTGGCATCTCTTTGATTCCTCTTAAATGCGGATCCCGAGTATTCGCTATGATGTGGTGTCCTTTGACGATTCACTTCAGTGACCGAATGCCTCATCGGCAGACGTCGTTGTCTGTCTGCCTCTCCTCCTCCTTCTTCTTCTACTCCCTCCCTTCCTCCTGCTGTTGTTCCTCCTCCTCCTCTTCCTCCTACTGTTCCTCCGCTCACAGGATCCATTGAACGACAGATCGTATTCGTCAGCTGATCAGTTGATGGCAGATGGATTTCTGCCTCTGACGCGGTAAGTGGTGTAGGTGATGGTTTTACCATGTGGTAGACGCCTCCTCCACCATCGTCTATCTCAGTCTTCTGCTTACCAACCGACGGATATTCAAAGTGCGCTGAGGAGAAGGAAGAGGAATTGGTGGCGGAAGATAAGAAGTAGGAAGATGAGAGGTTGAGGTGTTTCGGAGATGATTTGATGCCAGAGCAGTCAGTTGTTTGCTGTTGTGGTTGTTGTGCCACTTGAGTGAATGCAGAGCACTTCGTCTGAGTTGAATCTGCTGAATTATTCGGTCTGTTGCGCATCAATTCATCGTTGTTAGCATCTGAAGCGATGTTGTCGTCCTGGTTGATTGCTTTCATCGAATGTAAAATCATCAGTTTCCTTCTTGACTCGATGCTTCTCTTTCGTGAAGACGGAATCTTCTCACTGTCCGTCGCTGCATTCATTGTCTGTGGTGCCGCTGATAGTGAGGAGCATGGATCAGATGTGTTGCTAGGATGCGCTTCAGTGGCGCTGGTGTCAGTCAAGCATAGCAGCGCCGGATGCATTGAAGCGTGACTGTAATCAACAGAGTCGCCCTTCCCTATCATCATCAGGCGCTGCTCTGTCCGTCTTCCTTTGCTGTTCGACCCTTGACTGGATGAAACTAATCGAGGCTCAATCGAGTGAAGACCAGTTGAGGCAGTCTGTGATGTAGATATCTCTTCGCATGAACTGCTTCTCTGCAGAACGACCCAAAATGAACAACGGGCGCCGTCAACAGGTGACTCCCAGCAACCAATCCCCCCAACGCCTCTTCCATCTCCTCCTCCTCCTCCCCCGCCTCCTCCTTCTCCTCCTCCTCCTCTCACCCAATCACCCCTTGATGTCTGTCTTGGTCGGCAGGTGGTAGGGTCAGGTGAGGATGACCTTCGCCTCCAAGTCACGACTCCATCGGATACCAGCTCTCCCCTTCCTCCTTCGCTTGCTGATCTTTCCTCTTCCAATTGAACTGCCGACTGTTGCCTTGGAGACCACTGTCTGCATGCCGTCATCGATTCGTTGCTAAGCAACATTGTATGAGCAGCAGTCGCCACTGTGTCCTTCGTCCGTGTCCTGTGTGTCGGTGGCGTTGGATCAGTGGTGTTCGCCTCTTGTAAGATCAACGTCTCTCGTTGCAGTTGCTGCACCTCATGGTATCTACGCTCATCGGTGGTTGAGATGATTCCATTTCCATCAGTGACCTTGTGAACTTTCTCTTGCTCGTGCGCTGGTGCCCTGCTCTGAGTTGCTCTACACTGACCCTCCGTTCCTGAGAAAGAGGACTTCTCACCGGAGCAATTTGTCTGTTTCTTTCCGAGCGTTGATTCAGGCTTAGCGCCGGTTGCTGTTGCAACGGTTGCCAGCGCTGGCGATGATGATGATGATGATGACGCTGGATCTCTTTCATTTGCTCCCTCGCTCTCTTCCTTCATCGTCGTCGTCGTTTTCTTCTTCTTCTTCGCATTGGTCGTTGTGAGACTGAACCGATGCTTTTGATCGGTATAGATGTTGACGTCGTATGACTTGTACCTGGCGTCGCTTTTTGGCATATCATAGGAAAAGGATTTCTGCTCAGCAAACACCTTTCTCCTCCTCCCTCCTCCCTCTCGAGATGCCACAACCACCTGTTCCTCCTCCTCAAACTGCTGCTGCTGCTGCTGCCTCCGTTGCTCACCTCCTGTTTGTAGTTGTATCCCACATTGCAGTCGACTCCACTTCTGCGACACATTGCTTGCCGCTCTACAGACAAAGGGAGACGACGAAGGAGACGAAGGAGGTGGCGGAGTTGGAAGCGAAGGGGGAAGAGGGGAAGGAGGAGGATGGAGCGGGAGAAGGTCCTGGATCTCGTCTTCCTCCAGGTAATCACGAAGCTTTTCCTTCGACCTTGACGTCGATGATTTTATGGCATCCACTAAGCAGGACTTTTGCGTCGATTGAGGAAATTCGAAGAACTGATTTACTTCACAGGAAAGACTTTTCTGCTGAGCGAAATTCCTCCTCCGATCTAATTGGATGACGTCGAACGAGGAATCTACGTCAGTCGACTCTTTCAGGCATCGAATCGGCTGCTGCAGTTGCTGCAACTGCATCTTGCTGTCCGTCGCACCCGTTCGATTTCTGTGCAATGGTCTTACCATCTTCGTTGCTAAGGCCGCTGGGTCGTTGGTCGCACATCTTCTGCTTGACGAAAGAGGTTCTTTGTCCTCAAGGGTGGCATGTCTTGGCGCTTGGAGCAGTGGCAGCAGCCGAGGAGGTTTCTTTGTTTGTATGACGGTGATCCGAAGGTGGTCTTGGTCTTGGTTTGGATCTGGGTCTTGGTCTGAGTCTTGGGTCGCATCCAGTTGAATATGATCTGGGATTTGGGTCTTACTTATTAGATGATGGGCTTGGTCTTGGTCTTGGTCTTGGGTTGTGCTCAAATGACTAGTTGTGCATTGTCTGATCTGCGGCAGAATCCGTCTTTGTACTCTGTAGGAAACGATCGGCTCTGAACAGATTCTCTTCCTGCGAACGACCGGACCGGAAGCAAAGAGACCAATGGGAGGAACATCGCAAGAGAGACTCTTCTGTTGAGAGAAGACCGTTCGTCGATCATTGTGACCATTCTCTCTGGTCACTGCAGTGGATGACGTCATCCTCCATACCCATCCTCCTTCCTCTCCACCAAGGTCTCCTCTCCCTCGGCCTCCTCCTCCTCCATCTCCATCTCCTACTACTCCGCTATCTTCTCTTCTTCCTCCTATTCGTTTTTCTGTCCTCCTGCTATTGAGCGCTGCAGATGTGCGCATCTCACTCAATGCAACGTTCGATTTCAACTTTGGTTGATGAGGGAGCGCGTATTTGAAAGAAGACGAAGCAGTGGAACAACCGATCACATCTTCATCGTTCATTATTGGGGAAAAAGAAGAAGAAGAAATCGATGATGAATTTTCTGAGAGTAAAAGAATGAGAGAAGACTCCTTTGGCAGCGGAAGATCGTTCTTCTGTCTTGTCATTTGTGTCGTCACAGAATCAAAGGAAATTGGACGATCCGATTCAACAACGGCAGTTGACAACAATTCTGCGTCTACTTCTGTCTTTGAAAGAGGCTTCTGCGAGGCCATTGTTCTCTTTTGAGAGGCCATTGTCCTCTTCGGTGAAGTCATTGTCCTCTTCGGAGAGGCCATTGTCCTCTTCTGAGAATCCATTGTCCTCTTGTCAGTTCCCACGCAGATGTTATTCGTCGGCTGAGCGGAGTGGAGTGGACCATTCGTCGAATCTTCTTTAGTGACATCGATGTGGATGTGTTGAGAATCGTTGCTTTTCGACTGAGATTGATGGTGATGATTACTGACTGAATCTACGGACGAACCTGCGCTGTCTCCAGCTGGAATAGAAGGAAGGACATGTCCGGTCATTCCAGGCAAGTCTTCTCTTCCCTCAGCTCCATCTATCTTTCCTTCTCCAATGAACTTATCTTCCAGTGGAGACCACAGTCCATTCTGCCACGTCACATCGAATGACCTGCTCGTCTTTCGTTCCCTCGTCAGCCAATCTCTTCGTCTTCCCTTCGCTTCATAAGACATCATGTCTCGACTTCCTCGTCCTCCTTCTCTTCCTCCCTCTCGAAGAAGACTCCAATCCAATTCATCTAAAACGAACACACATCTGAGGAGCCATCTGATCTCAAGTCATCTGATCATAAGTCATCTGATCTCAAGTCATCCGATCAAAGTCATCCGATCTAAGTCATCTGATCTAAGTCATCTGATCTAAGTCACCTGATCTAAGTCATCTAATCTAAGTCATCTGATATCAAGTCATCCGATCAAAGTCATACCATCTAAGTCATCTGATCTAAGTCATCTAATCTAAGTCATCTGATCTCAAGTCATCCGATCAAAGTCATCCGATCTAAGTCATCTGATCTAAGTCATCTGATCTAAGTCATCTGATCTAAGTCATCTGATCGTCTCAACCCAGGCAATCGAACGATTTGTACGAACGATTGACTGTTTACTACACTAGAGGTGAATTACATGCGAATCTGGGCTATTTAAAATTAACGCACCTGTCATTCACTTTAGTTTCAACAAATGAGGCTCTATCCACCAATATAATTATGGCACCTTAACTTACTCCTTCCAAGGCGATGTCAATGCGTTGATATGATTTTCTTATGACATATGAGAATCTTATTTTCTCTTTTTCTTCTTCTTCTTAGCAGAGGAATCGATTGATGACGTCATTACCCCGTGATTCCTCTCTAGTCATCTGTTGTCGTCGTCGTCGTCGTTCATCCGTCCCATCGTCCGCTCTTGCGTTGTCATCATCATCATCATCATCGTCGTCGTCGTCCTCTTCGTGTTTGCCCATCTGCGTCGGTGACAGTTGACTGCACGAATGGCTACGTTGTGTTGTAAACGCCGATCGCTTTCTGGTACCTGAATGAAGCAATCAAACGACCTCTGAGAAACGATCTCTGAGAAATGACTTCTGAGAAATGACCTATGAGAAATGACCTCTGAGAAACGACCTCTGAGAAATGACCTCTGAGAAATGACCTCTGAAAATGGCTCAACATCAAGGAAAAGAAAGACACGAAGTAAACGTTGGCAGCATTGTTTCCTAGCCTTACCAACTAAGATGGATGGCTACACACGTAGGCGTTCGTACATATGTTACCATGGATCTAAGCGCTGCCTGCTGACGTACGTCCTCTGTGCACGAGTCGTAGACTGACTTTTGTAAAAACTCATTGCCTTTACGTCGATTCACCTCGGATCGGATCTTCATCCAAGCAAATCACTTCTTAATAACCGATATCGTCACAAGACCAAAATTCCTCAATAAATCAAATCAAGAAACTCGCACGATTTCTGTCGAGTAAACTCAACGTCTTAATTATTGCGCGAGGTCGACTAGCTTGTTTCACTGGTAATCGTCAAATTAAAATCTATTGTTGGGGCCAGAGGTGTAACAAGGTTTCGAAAAGTGGGCGAGGGGGCATAATTTGCAAAATATTGGGCAAAGCGCCAAAAAAATTCTTTTGCCCCCCAGTTTTGAAACTGGGGCCGGTGCCCCTCTGCCACCCCGCTTGTTACAACTCTGGTTGGAACTGACTTGTTGTTCTGCCGGTAAGCGACTGGTGAAGTTATTAAAAGCGAGGGGTTGTCCACAAAGGACGTCCGCAAACATGGGACGGGAGTTTGCTAAAATGCGGACAGCTTCGAACAAGCGACATCTGGTGTAAAGGACTTTGCGGTCACCAACAATCTAGTACATTTTGTTGTGACAACATGGATTACTGGACGCATACCAGTAGTTGTCATTTTAAATGTGTACCCTTCGTGACAACATAATACATGGTGCATGAATGAATGGGTTGGCAGAAGTACATCGATCTGAGGATGATTATAACTTGATTCACACAAATTCTCTGTGGACTTTAGAGAGTACACAAACAGCTAAGTAAGATGGACGCAGTTTTTATGCACAGCGATCTCAATTCAGAATACCCAGTGAAGTAAGAACATTGACAATATAATCCTTCGATGAGATGACAATCTTCATTCAACCCTATGTCCTGAGTAAAGATTTTTTTTAAAGAAAGAACTTCCTTTTTGATATCAATGTTTTGAGCTAAATAATTGCTGTGATGGGCTCAGTGGGCATTGAACGCTTATCATCCTTGTCACGGATGCGTCGTTATATAAATTATCACACATAGACACACACAGCAGAGGCAGAAGGAGGAGGGAGAGGAAGGAGAGGAAGAGAAGGAGAAGGAGGAGGAGGAGGTGGTTGCTCTTTGACTTGCACACACACCCACACACACACAGCGAGCACCAGCCATCACACTGCCAGAGAGAGCACTGCTGGACGGTGTTTAATGTAATATATTACAAGCTCAATCCCAAACAAAATCTGCTGTCTGCACTGTCATCTTGTTCTACTAAAGATATATAACTGGAAAAGCCCTTAGACTGTAAACTAAGGAACGTAGAAGACGATGAGAAGTGACCGAAGAGGTTACAGACCTAAGGGGTCACAGACCGAAGGGGTCACAGACCGAAGAGGTCACAGACCAAACAGGTCACAGACCGAAGAAGTCATAAACCGAAGAAGTCACAGACCGAAAAGTCACAGACAGAAGGGGTCACAGACCGAAGGGGTCACAGACTGAAGAGGTCACAGTTGTCGCCTAATGAATTTGATGACATACCTATTGAAACAACGCCAGATGGCGTCTGTCTGATTTCAGAAGAAGCTGAATTATCTCTCCTTTCATTTGTACGATTGACATCTGTTCCAATTATCTTCTTCTGCTGCCGTTGCTGCTGCTGCTGCTGCTGCTGCTGTGACTGTTCCTCAGAGGAGCATCTGTTATTTGGATGCTGCACAGCTTCAACCACCTGTCTAGCACAACAACCACTCAACGATGACCCGTCGGTCGACTGGAACGGTTCATTGATCCATGACTCAGTCTGATGCAGAGAATCAGTCGACCGTGGATGTCGCCATGATGATGAAGCTGATGAGGCTGAGGCATTCTTCAGCAAACGGTAGATCGGATCAACGCTCTCTACAATTCAATCAACAATCATTGATCTCAACAGTTCAATCAACTAGCGTTGACTTTATGACCGGTTGGCTCTCAACAGAGGATCAAGTTCATCAATGATTGATTCTTGTGAGATTCAGTTTCTCAGGAAATCAATCACATAGACGAAGGAAGGAGGGAAGTAGGAAGGGAAGGAGGGAAGGAAGGAAGGAGGCGGAGATGGAGTGAGGGTGGGAGTGAAAGCGGATTAAGAGTTGAGGGCAAACACTGCACACATCACTTCCATCTGTGAAACCGTTCATGTAATGCTGGATATGCAGGTAAATATCTGATTCTAACATTGCCAATGACATCACATGCACCTGATTTTCCATCTCCTTCTTCTCCTTTTTCTATGACAGATGCTGTCACCGATGTCTTCGTTTCCGCAGTGAAACGCGAAATCCCTCGCTTTGTGCTGTGTCGAGAGTGGTCTAAAAACTGACAGAAAGTAGCATAACCATGAGAATTATTTCACTGGTAAGTCCATGCATAAATCTATGCCTAAGCAACAATGTAGATCTAAATACTTAACTATTTGGTGGTAGTTGTGGATGAAGGCAATAGCACCATAAAAAATAATCTGTGTTAGAAATATTAGAATTTAAGAGAAGTCATTCCTTAATAAACCTGAAATGTAAATATCTAAGTGCGGATAATGTAGATAAACGTTTGTCTGGATTGCAGGTAGACAGTAAGACATCTGTACACTTAAAGTTGCATGCGAGCTATGGAACCTTACACACATCAATTACAACCCGCTTCTCTATTGTATGTATCTCAAACATTACCACTCTGGAGTATTTTTCCAGAAGCTGTTGTTCTCTCTGTGTTGTGGCTTTCGACGACCTCTCTTTAGTTGAAGACTGTTTGTCAGAAACTATAAGACTTCGAAAGGCATCCTTCCACTTCGCTCGTATTGACAATTTGTCTCTTCTGGCAGCCGCCGTCTGCATTGGTGCCAGTGTAACCCCTGCAGCCGTGTGCTTTTGATTCAAGAGATCCAGCTGAAGAAATTGCAAGAAACACGAGCGACAAACGACTTCAGCGAAACCTTTCAACAACGTTCTTCGAAGTCTGTCTACCGTCTTATGAAAGGCGATTGTTCTTAGAGCAGAAGAGAAGAGAGAGAGAGATGGCAACTCAGTCTATTGCGACGTTATCTCCTCCCTCTTCAGATGCACAACCCGCAGCTGCTCTCAGGAGCCTGCTTAGGTCCGTATCAATGCATGGAATTAAAAGGCCCCCTATTACAGGTTGATTATATTATAGGCGAATGTTAATACTTCTGCATGGGCGAAGGTTCAAGTACCCACACCAATCCTTGCAGTGCTATGGCCGGGTTTACGTCGCTTTATAAATCGTCGTCTTCATTATTATTATATTATTATTATTATTATTATTATTATTATTATTATTATTATTATTATTATTATTATTATTATTATTATAACCCAACTCCAAAGGTCCACTCAGCCTTTCATTAGCTACCTTAATCTCTCTCTCTCTCTCTCTCTCTCTCTCTCTCTCTCTCTCTTTCTCTCTCTCTCTCTCTCTCTTCCTCTGTGTCTCTGTACATATATATATATCGGTTCACCTGCGTCCATTTCATCCGGTTGATATTTTCGTCTAGTATAATAATATCTTCAACGATGAGACAGGAATTCTTCGTTGGCGATACATCTAGTCTTTTGTTGTTTGCCAGAAACAGAAGCCTTGCAAGCAGCTGCTGATGCCTCGACGAAAGAAACCAAGCGTAGAGGCAGAGGCAGACACAAAGGCAGAGGCAAGACGCGGAGACTGAAGCAACGACACACACACACACACACACACATATATATATATAAATATATATATATATATATATGTGTGTGTGTGTGTGTGTGTGTGTGTGTGTGTGTGTGTGTGTGCCCAAGTTCTTCAAGAGATCAGTAAAGAGCTTCAGTGATAAAGAGACAGGTGCAGATGAAAACTGATCAAATTTGGATTTGGTTTCTGTTCCTTTCCGACTAAGTCCTTTCTGCTGGCTATTACCTATCTTTCGATTGCCACCTACGTCTGTCTGTCTCTCTGTCTGTCAGTCTGTCTGTCTGTCAGTCTGACTGTCATTCCGTCCTTAATTTGTCATTCATATGGCCAATGTGATGCTGGATACAGATCTGATTCTAACATTGCCAATGGCTAACGAACGTATGTATTGGATGAATCTGCATGGCTCTGGCTGTCTGACAACGTCCATGGGTAACATGGTTTTGGCTGACTGACAACGTCAATGGGTAAGATGGTTTTGGCTGTCTGACAACGTCAATGGGTAAGATGGCTCTGGCTCTGATTTTAGGCCTACATAAGAATAGACGTTTAAAAAATGGACAGAATAAAAATAATTGGACTTGCGAAGCGTAGATTATATATTATATATATATGTTATATATATATGTTATATATATATATGTTATATATATATGTTATATATATGTTACTAGTTGAAAGACCCGGCTTTGTCTCATTGTTGAATGTGTTGAACATTGCTTCCCAATCCTTTTCAACTTCGTGAGCCCTACACATGCAGATGCGAGACGATGTACCTGGCTGTACCATAGCCAGTTTCACCCTTCCAATCACTTCATGACTACACACCAAGGCATCATAACGCGGCGTATAAAAGGACTATATGCACTGCGAAAACTATTTATGAAAGTAGCAAGCGAGAATAACGCAACGATGGTGCGCGTTGATCTCAACCTAAATTGGCGACCAATCCGATAGCTCCCAGTTTAGCTCCCACGTGATGGTGACCTGGTTTAGTTTAATTCGTACACTGTAGAATGAACTCGTAATTTCGGTGCGTTTGCTCGAAGTTTTCAGCCAATAAGATGGGGCGGGTAACCGCAGGATTATAGGATCGCAATCCCCATGTTTCTTCTCGGTTGCTAAGAAGTGTTCGTGCAAAATATTGGAGCAATCAGTGGATCAAATGTTTTGAGGAACATACAAACATGCATACTTCTCATCTTTATACAGAAAACGTACACATACACATAATATGTATATACGTGTATTAATGTATACAATGTGTGGATAGTTTTGTACCTGAGATGATATGACAGCCATTCTAAAGACGAACATTTGCTTTTCCATTTGTCGTTTGCTGATGTTCAACTGAAGTTCATAGACTTTGGAAGAATTGCTGTCGACCAGATTTCTACAACCAAACCTTCATTCGTTGTCATTGTATCTCGTCCTGCTCCCAATCCCACGTTTCCTCCTCTTCCCTCTTTTCCTCTTCCCTGATTCTTCTCTTTTCATTCTCCTCCTCCTCTTCACATTCTCCTCCTTCTCCTGCTCCGCACTCTCCTCTTCTTCAAAGCTCGATATTATAGACAGCAATAGTCTTAACCACAGAACAGAGTGTAGACCCAACCATAAAATCAAATGCTCAAGTATTAGCAGAGGAGCAACAAAAGCAATAAATCTCGATTCATGACATCGTCACTCTACAGTGATTCGTCAGGAAATAAGTCTTCAGAGACTGCATAATCGGATCAATCCAACCGGAGTCCGCCACAAGCGCTGCGCATACACCCTAGAAACAATCTGCCAGCCTTCTAACTAATTCTCAAGTCTTTTTTGCTTGGCCACAGCCAAAGGGAGATAGCCTCTGAGTAGGTTTTCTGAAGGGCCACTATATAGATTTTCGGAATGTATGAATGAACTAAATGATCTCCCAATTGTGCAAAGTTGTGAAAGAGCATGTAAATTAATGGAAGAAAGACAGTGAACGTGTTATGGTTACATAATATGATCATCGATAAAATCATGATGCACCGTCTGTGTGTAGGCTTATTAGCGCATTCTGCCTAAAGCGAATTGCCACAAATCTACTATCAATATAATTCGCCAGATACAATCATATAGTATTAGGTTAAAATTGTACAACAGATGGAGATTCACAAATCTGGGTGAACAAGTTTAGCCAGTGTCTGAAAGAGTGAGAAAAAGGCTAGTGTTAGTGCTTAGGATATATGGTTATGTTATGGTTTGGGCTATGGTAAGGGTTTGGGTCATGGCTATGTTTTGGTTTGGGTCATGGCTATGGCAAGGGTTCGGGTTATGGTTTTGGCTGGGGTTTGGGTTCTGGACTTCTGGTTACTGTTAACTCTTACCTTTGACAGAGAGTGACCAGCTTCTCAATGGCGTCATTCGATTGGTTGAGTGAAACATTCAACTCATTGATTTCCTTGAGAAGACTTGTCCTACGTGCTTCAAGTTCAACGAGAGTATAGCGATCAACGACCAACTGTTTTCGCAATCCACTCAACTACGCAACACAAGACGACCATCTTACTATTCGCGCCAGATGAATGTTACAATTAGCGACCAAGAGATGACTGCCACTATAAGCGCCAGATGAATGTTACAATTAGCGACATATAAATGCTACAATAAACGGTAGATGACTGGTAAAATAAACAGCAGATGACAATTGAAATTACATGCAGATGACTGGTACAATTGACAGCAGATGAAAATTGAAATTAAAGGCAGAATGATGACTGGCATAATTAACCACAGAGGGTTCCTAAAATTACAATTCTTTTACATGTATCACCATAATAAATTGCCTCGAGATACCTTGCTGATGTAATACTTCGGCCTCATTTAGCTTCCTCCCTCCGTCCACTTCGCTCATCCAATAGACTTGACCTTTTGGTTTCTCGAACAGCTATGACTCAGTCTCGATCTTTTACTTCAATTGGTCCTTCTATGTGGGATTCGCTTTCGCCATCTGTTTACTCTTAAGTTCTATCTGGCAGTCTCTCATCCTCTTTTGCTTTTCTCAAAACCTACTTCTTCTCGCGGGGCCTTTCGCACTGGCAGCGCTTCTGAACGGTTCACCCTACTAGAGGCGCTTTATAGGTGCTCAAATACAATACAGTATTATGTTTTCATAAAAAGACGTCTTCTTAGTCTTGTGTCATTCTAAAACTTTACTGCACTAACCAATTGACTGGTATAATTGCTATTCAGGCTTGAATTTTGCCTTTATAACTTAACAGACAGACAGACAGACACACAGACAAACAAACAGGCAGACGTGCAGGCAGCCAGGCAGACAGACAGGCAGGCAGAGGGAAGACGGAAAGACTACTTGCTGTGAGTATCTTACTTGACTGAAGACTGGATCAATATTGGGAGAGATAGTGAGGGTGTAGTGTTGCGCAGTGTTTGGTAGAAGGTCTCTGTCAGTTGTGACGGTTGAGGCAAAAATTCGATCAATTTCCGTCGTCGGATTATTCATCCGACACAACCTTTGCATCTCTTCATATCTCCTCGTCTGCTCTTTAGCCTTAAAGATTTCACAATCTGAGCATTATTTTATATAGCGCTTGACTTTTACCTATTCAGCAGCAACCCAACCGATATGTTACAAAAGGTGGCAGTTGACTTAAACAATATTACTTAGGTATTCCAGACAGTCAATAGGTCGTCAGCAATCGAGAGCGAGCTACCACATAATTCTAATTGTGGAGAGCAATGCATCATGGTCTTTAGCTGAGGAGGGCGCTATATCCTCCTCTGCTAATTCTCTCTTAATGGCCCTTAACGCTTCGTGTTCCTAGGCTGACCTCCTGCTGGACAGTAGAAACCTCTTCGATCAAAGCTAATCTCCTCAGTTTCCTCTAAATGGAGATGAGGTGGGGATGGCGACAGACCTGAATTGGCTTGGGTTAGGGATGGGGTCAATCTGTAATCTGAGCGAATTACGACGCATGTATTAGACGACCGACGGGTCTCATTTGTCCGAATTGCATTGCTAATAGCAGCAGCTCTCTTCTTCAATCTGCTGTCAGTTGGGTCGACAACGGTCGATGCACATCAACTGCACCGGATCTAATGTGCAATTAGAACGCACCCGTGGTTCAGACTGTGCCCTGTGTTTGATCTTTCTCCTGGAAAATCATTCCTTTGCTTATTAGTGTTGCCTGATTGAATCCATCTTCTGCAGATATTAAACCCTCCGCTCAATCAAGTTCCTTCGAATATACAGACATAGTTACATACAATCAAACGATTGCCTTTGAATCGATTCCATCTCTAAGAAAGACTACACCGTGCCAAGTCAATCTGTCAGGTAACGTTGATTGACAGCGTAGTCGTAATAATGACGTCATTACGTGTTGTTACCTTGGTCAGATGAAGGATGGCGTAGCCCTCAAGAGATGCTGTAAAGGTATTCGCTAGGTCGATGAAGATTTCCTCGAGTTCCTAAGAAGAATCGAATACAATGCTCACGCATCCGTTATATTTGAATATCATGAATATGCTAATCAACTATATTAAGCGAATGTTACAGCTTCATGTACAACCTTATGAATATTCGTTGGGCTATTTTAATGCAGGCACAACCATACTGCGTATTTACCAAGATTCTGAGTCGCGGAGAAGCAGTCGCCAGGATAAGATGCAATTTGATTTCAAAATCCTTGAAAGTCAAGATGAAATACTGAGTTTTGGGCCACTTTTAAAGGAAGGAAGTGAATTTGAGCTACGAAGAATCGATTCCATTCATTAGGAGCCGAGGCATAATGACGATGACGAAGACGACGATGTCGACGACGACGATGATGATGATTATGAAGACGATGACGATGATGACCATGATGATGAATGTACAAGTGACCTCTACGATGGATGGAAGGATGATCTGGTGGAAGTGCTGTTGTTGAACGTTGGCTCCTCTGATTCGAAGGACGCAGTCGTTGTGTGTACTGTTACAGATCGTTTGGTATCTCTTTCCCGATGATGAATCGCTGTTCGTCGAAGACATCGCTCGATTGTAGTAGAGTTCCAGAGACTCATTGTGCTGCGATTGATGCTAATTTAACACCAACACACTCACTCTATTTTGCTCTCTCTATCTTTCTCTCTCTCTCTCTCTCTCTGAGAGGTGAAAGCGGAGAGAGAGACAAAGACAGAGACAGAGACAAACAAACGGTCAACTCATTAGAACGCATGGATAGAGTAAACGTGATCAGATGAAACCAAACGCGGATAGAACAGAAGTAAAAGGAGAGGATAGGAAGGAAGAGCAGAAAACGAAGGAAACAGAGGAGGACGATTGAAGAGTTAGAGGATGATGTAGCGTAGTAGGAGGAGGAGGAGCAGAAGGAAGAGGAATAAGATGAGAAGTAGGAAAAAACGGAGGAGGAGGGTAGGGAGGAGGAGGTGCAGGGGAGGAAGGAAGGGGAGTAATATGAGGAGTAGGAGTAACGGAAGGAGGAGGAGGAGGAGGAGAGAGAGGAGGAGGTGAAACTTGATGGTGGTATGCACCATTTGAGCCGAATGGATTCTACCGTTATGATGTCTTTTTCTGTTTCGTTAAGGATGGCTTCGAAGTCCCCTTGGAAGGCAAGTAGCGACGATGCTTGAATGATCTTGAACTTATGAATGTCCTGAAGACGACTGGAGACCTTCGAAACGAGTAGGCTGGCTGTCTTCGAGTGTATCTGTTTCCAAGGCAACGACAACCAACGACGCATGCGCACAAAATACTATCGAATTTTAAATGCACTTTGCATCAATCCATCTTCTTTCTCCAATATGGACAAAAATCTGTGTAAGTCAACTTCTAACCTTGTCCCCATACTTTCATATCCATCAGGACACTTCGTTCGGTCATTCCTCTGAATTCGGTGGATGAAATGAATGATTTATTATCATTATTATTAATATTAATAGAATTTATGTACAGCGTCTCTTCAAGGTGACTACTCAGAGGCGCTCCCAACATCAGCGCGATCAAATAAAGTAGTCTTAAGATGAGAGAGGAATGCCTGAGAAAAGAGAGTCAAAAGGAAACCATTCCAGATCGAGGGGCCCACCACCGAGAAGGCACAGCTCTTCCTGGTGACGGTGCGTGCATGTGGAACATGGAGGAGGCTTTGCTCAACCGATCGGAGGGAGTGCAAACCTCGAGCACACATGGTGGGGCTGAAGAGTCCAACCAGAAGTGATACCTACGCGGCATCGCCAGACTAAGGCAGCTATTCTTTACTCAGTTCGGTGCCTGAGGGGAAAGCCAGTGGAGAACATCTCACATATAGCTGGTGATGTGGTCAAATTTGGGTATACATGCACCTATGGATGATTTGGGTCGATGAATTTGATGGGGATGAAGTGGGTCAGTAATAATTATATTACCTACCTGAGCGTCCAACTGAGTTTCCTGTAGCAATGTTTGCCAGATATCATTTAGGCTGCTGCCACTTCCTCCTCCACCTCCTCCTCCCTCTCCACCTCCTCTGCTCTTCTCTACGTCATGACTGGATGCTGTCGTCTGTTCCTCCTGCTGCTGCTGCTGCTGCTGCTGCTGATGTTGCCTGCAAAATTAGCCGAATCTCAATAACGAGTTCGTTCGTTGGTCACTGCTTTTAGAATCGGTCGTCGTAAGTAAGATTCTTTGTGGTTTAGTGTGGACTATAGCATTATAGACTGGTGTATAGCCTCCTGCGTTATCAGGCCAGCTGCCATAGCAGAGGTGATCACATGTGATAATTATGTCAACATGCGATTGAAACCTTCTATAGCAGTCGACTACTAAATACAATTTTCTTCTGCCTCTGAATTCGATGCTAATACTTTCCTCGTTCTGTTCTACTTTTGACGAATTTACATAGTTAAATAAAAGTTTCAGAAAGAAGGACAATTTTCACCTGAAATGTCACTTGTGGCCGAATAGTTCAAGAGGCAAATGCCATTGGTTCTATAATTATTATGCACAAAATATATGACGCCTACGCTACCTCCATTATGGATTGCTGGCATTATTAGACAGCGCGATATAATCCAATGCCAGCGGAATAATTGAAAGGAATTCTATTTCTATCAGCTGAACTGTAGCAACAGAAAAACCAGTGCAAGAAGAATTGATCATGGCCAGCTTTATCCTCCTTTAAATCCTCCTCTAGATCCTCCTCTGAATCGTCCACTAAATCCTCATCGTAATCCTCCGCCTTCATCTCTCCCTCTATCTTTTGGGGCATGTCTGTCTGTCTGTCTGTCTGTCTGTCTGTCTGTCTGTCGGTCTGTCTGTCTGTCTTTCTGTCGGTCTGTCGGTCGGTCTGTCGGTCAGTAAGTCGTGCTCTTTGTCAGTCAGACTGCAACGTGTTTCGATGTGTAAGACAGAGAAACACATAACGAGACAGAGCTACGTACAAAGATAGACAGAGACAGAGAGACAGAGAGAGGCACAGATAGATAGATTGAACGATGGATAACGGAAGGTCTGATGGAGAGATTAAAATCATCACACTTTCCTCCTCTTAACAGTCACATTGAACAGCCACCGATGCCTACACTCTTAGGCTTCGTTATGTTGTATTATATATATATCAATATATATATATATGTGCATATGTAGATGCCATTGTACATGTACGGAGGTATATATATATCAATATATATATATATATGGCGAGGTAATTGACCCGTGTGTAATGCTGGTGGCTCAGGTACATTGCACGTGTTGTACGTATCGTCGTCGTTTCTGCTTCGAAAGACACAGACGCATTGATCGACACGATTGCCACAGACAGACACCACCGACAGCTGACAGCAATGGCAGTGACTGATGACCAAAAGAAATACAGACAGACAGACAGACAAACACAAAGACAAACACAGATAGGCATGCAGACAAGCAGACAGATCGAAAGACTGACACACAAACTGCTGTTGGACCAAAGGGGTTTGTTACGATTAAGCATTACGTCCCTAAGCCACAAATGTGTATCGTGTTTCGAATAACTCACTTTTTAGTTGAGAATTGAAGAAGTCATAGTGACTCTATCTGAATTGGAACTTGGTCGATGGTGTGAGTGGTCGTTTGCATGAGCTAAGTGATATTTAAATCGAGAGATCGGCTTCTAATCTTCGTCTGGGACATTATTTGTGACGAAAATCCACTCCACTAAGTCAGCAGAATGAGTGAACTGATCGTACACTGTCGCTGGGAAGATGAGACGGCGAGGATTAGATAATGAAGTAATCGCTCATATAGCCTACTCTGGGCAGACAGGGTCAGCTTACGTAGCCTAAGTAAGTTGACCACCTGCAGTTGGAATTATTATCTAGCCAATGGTTGTCCACAATAACGTTGAGCATTTGGCCGCTGATGTTTGCTGTGGTCATACACATTCTGATTGGATGTTTTATTATGTTCTGCTGCGACTGTAAGCGTAGACTCACTTATACGTGTTTAATACAGGTCGATGTTGTCGTTGGATGGATGAAGGTAGACCGCGGTTATAAGCTTACGTGTCCGCGATCCGTCGTGTGAACATTATTTATGACTAAAATTGTGGTTTAGGACCTGACAAGACGTCCAAGGCAAACGGCATTTCCTGTTCTCGTCGTATGATTTAAGTGTCAAAGGCTGAAAATCTCATTAGTAGCTTTCAACTTGGATTTATTGCCGAGCCATAACTGAGTTTCAATCGAATGTTGACACATCTAAACCTGCCATTCCATTTCTACTAACAGCAAAACAAATCCCAGTCACGGGATGGATCTTATACTTTCACATCGAGGACGTATTTGTGGCGGATAGTTAGGAGCTTACAATAATGGGATTATTTGTGTAATTGATTGATCACTCATTAGACGTAGATATTTCCGTATACGTTGCGAAGGGTTTGCTGCCAGTTTGAAGTAGATACTAGATGCTCTTTGAAAGCATTTATTTTCATACTTACTTTGTAATCTGATCTTTGGACATGTAAATTATAAATTTTGCTAACACAGCTCACGTAATAATCTATATAAATAATTACCTAAGTCACGTGCTTTGTCCGTCACTTTTAAGGCGCGTGATTGGACATTAAGTTGAATCTAAGACGCGTGATTGGACAGAATTTACCTAAATATTTGAAGTTGACCTAGATATATCCCGCGCCTAAGTGCGTGATTGAACAGAAGTTGACCTCGATATAGAATGCAAAAGCCACTGTATACAAGCGTTTGATTTGCGTTTCAAAATTACTTTGTTCACGTCTATGTGAGTATAAACCCATATGCAGTTATTAAAGTTAAATTCGTCATGTAATGTAAGTATATTGGCAATTATTAAAACTAAACGGAAACTTAATGGGTATTGTGTATTTTTTGCATATTTTAGAATTGACCGCTGCGAACTTGCTGTATAGGTTACACAGCTCATCGACCGTTTCGTTTAATTAATGTGTAGGCCTATTTTAGCTTTGCATCAAAGTGTCTTCACCACCACTATGGCAACGTTAAAATCAAATATGACCCGTAATTATTCACGGATTAACAGCTAGAAGGAACAGTGCCAGTTGCAGTTGAATCGTCAGCCAAAATATTATTCGACCCGTGATTCTTCACGGATTAACAGCTAGTAATAATTATAATAATTGTACATGATCGATTTTATGCAGTAGACGTATGAATGATTAACCTACTGGAAGTTGATGTAGTTATTGATTTATATTGCATGAATTGCGCTGATGATATTAAAGATGCATTTGAAGAACAGTTGCATAAATGTGTGAATTCAAATAGATTCCATGTGCTACCAAGGAGAATATATCGATAACTGGAAGAAAAGAAAATTGTATTGTATTTAAACATTTCCAAAGCGCTTCTCATAGGGTGAACCGTTCAGAAGCACTGCCAGTGCCCTAGGTACCGTGAGTAGAAGTAGGTTTTGAGACAAGCACACAAGGACGAGAGACCGCCAGATAGAATTTTAGAGCTAATAGTTGGAGAAAGTGCATTCCACAGAGAAGGACCAATTGAAACAAAAGATCGAGACTGAGCCATAGTTGCTCTAGTTTGAGGACCCAAGAGGTCAAGTCTATTGGAGGAACGAAGTGGACGAAGAGAGGAAATTGAATGAGGCCGAAGTATTCCGTTAACCAGGTATCTCGGGGCAAGACCGCGCTCAGCTTTGAAGATCAAAATACACCATAGTCATTAAGTAATTGAAGAAGTCAAAAGAGATAGGGATCTGGAGACGTTTAGGAATCAGTTATATACATATATATATATATATATATATATATATATAACTGATTCCTAAACAGATTGAGTTAATCGTTTTTCACATGACACACACTCAATTCCAAACGTTTCCCTCAACATTGTCGGATGATTATATGCTGCGTTGAGCAACAATAGGAATTGTCTAAATTTGCCGATTTCGAACGACTGGAGTGATTCGTGAATGTATGCACTTACTCGCTATGATGGCGTTGCTTACAGGTGTTTCATCGTCTGTGCTAGTGACTGAATCTCTGTCTCACCTTTTAGCACAACTCTTTTCATCAAACAATTGCGTCTTGAAAACGTCAACGCTCTTTTGAAGTTCATCTGCAAAATCCTGGTGCGCCGTCGCCACAACTTTAATGAATTGCGCCGCTGCAAAGAAACCGCAATCTGTCAAATCTGGTGCATTACATTGATTCGCTAGGAGAGAATGTGCATAAATCACTGAGCTGGACTCACTATGAAAACCGATGTTGAAACAGTTATTATAACATTCAAGACTCAAGTGGAGTCATTCATAATGTTGTTGTTGTTGTTGTTGTTGTTGTTGTTGTTGTTCTTCTTCTTCTTCTTCTTCTTCTTCTTCTTCATCTGAAGGAGAGAGAATGACTGGAAAAATGGATGGATGGGGAGATGAAGATGAATGGGAAGTGGAGGAATGGAGCGATGAGAGAGATGGGTCAGCACGAGGTGAAATGGACTTCTTCTTGTGCGTGTTGTCTTAGCCATTCAACCTACTTACTGACTGACACGATGGACAGCAGAAGAGACAAAATCATCGACAACCAAACGAAAGATTAAGAGTGAGAAGAAAATGAAGAAGAAGCAGAAGAAGAAGAAGGAGGAGGAAGACGAAGAAGAAAAAAGAAAAAGAATACGACGACGAAGGCGATGATGAGGATGGCGCGGCTGCTGCGGCAGACGATCTCGTCGTCAGACAAATATCGTCACCATGGCAACGACTCGTCTCGCATTTCGTTTTTTCCTTAAAGTGTTCGACTATTTCCTAAGATATGTCTAACTTCTCACTTGCCTTTCTCTCTTTCTATCTTTGTGCCTCTCTCTTTGCCTCTCTCTCTGCCCCTCTATCTCTCAACCTCTCTCTCTCTCTGCCTCTCTCTCAACCTCTCTCTGTCTCTCTCTGCTTCCCTCTACATCTCTCTCCGCCTCTCGCTCCAGTTTCCTCTGATCTTGCGTAGAACTGGATAATGAGTCGCACCTGGTGTTACGCTGAGCAGGTAAAGAGAGAGAGAGAGAGAGAGAGAGGGAGAGAGAGGTAAAGAGAGAGAGAGAAACATATACAGAGAAAGGGGAAAGAGATAGCGAAATATAGAGAGATAGAAATGGAAATGGAGTAAGAGAGGGAGAGAGAAAGAGAGAGAGAGAGGGAAAGAGAATATGCATAAAGAGAGGGGAGGGAGACAGAGAGAGACAGGGAGGGAGAAAGGGAAATGGAGTGAGAGAGAGAGAGGGAAAGAGAGAGAGAGGGAAAGAGAGAGAGAGAAACATATACAGAGAAAGGGGAAAGAGATAGCGAAATATAGAGAGATAGAAATGGAAATGGAGTGAGAGAGAGAGAGGGAAAGAGAGAGAGAGGGAGAGAGAGAAATATACATAGAGATAGAGAGAGATAGAGGGAAATGGAGTGAGAGAGGGAGAGAGGGAAAGGGAGGGGAAATAGAGAGAGATGATGGAGAGAGAGAGAGAGGGGTGGGTGAGAGAGGAGGTCAAAGGGCAACTGGTTCGTGTTGCTTTGGTCTTCGTTGTTTGTCTTTAGGTGATCGAAGGAACCAATGAAGTGCCGTCGAGGCAGAAGAGGGTGATGGGATAGCCGACCGATACAGTGAGTAAATTAAATGCAATTGGAATACAATGAGTAAATGTATGAAAATATTGATCAGTTAGCAAAGCAATGCACAGTTGGTTGAAATAGTCGTCATTGGTTGGCCCACGCACACGCGTTGAACCGCCCAACAGACTCCCGTCGACAGTTGACAGATGACATGAGATATTATTCGGAGTCGTCTGTCTCTCTTTCTCTCATTCAATATGTTGAATGGCTGAATAAGAGATTGGATAGAAGATGGACTGTTCGATCGATGGCCATGATGTCTCCATGTGATGGAACTAAGAGCGATGAGAGGGACTCACCTCTTTCGATCTGACTGAGCGTTGAAGCTGAATGTGACCTCAGAGTCTCCAAGCAGAGAGGATGCATCAGGTGCCTGTATCCATAGTAACCTACATTCGTCGCCATGCCAACCGTTGCAAGGAGGCAGTGAACAGTTTATGGTTGTCGACTGGTGCAGCACCAGCAGAGGCAGCAGCAGCAGTACCAACCTCCAATCATCGTCATCATCATCATCAGCATCATCATCATCAGTGTGTTGCGATGGATGGATGGCTGGATGGATGGAGGTGATGGCGCTAACGATGCCACATCGGTCACTGCAGCAGCAGCAGCAGCAGCAGCAGCCGAGTCTACAGAATAACAGAGCAACGCACGAAATCAGCAGAGGCAGAAGGAGGAGGGAGAGGAAGGAGAGGAAGAGAAGGAGGAGGTGGTCACTCTTTGTCTTGCACACACACACACAAACACATATACACACACACACACCTACTCACGTACAAACACGAATATCTATCTATCTATCTATCTATCTATCTATCTATCTATCTATCTATCTATCTATCTATCTATCTATCTATCTATCTATCTATCTATCTATCTATCTATCTATCTATCTATCTATCTATCTATCTATCTATCTATCTATCTATCTATCTATCTATCTATCTATCTATCTATCTATCTATCTATCTATCTATCTATCTATCTATCTATCTATCTATCTATCTATCTATCTATCTATCTATCTATCTATCTATATATCCATGACTCACTCATTGACTCAGTTGTTTCTTGTATTAGTATTGAGGGAACCTGAAACACTGAAGCGCATTCGTTCAGTGCATGTAATTTTATTATTATGTATCCGTCTGATGTCCTTTTTTCTAAATCTCTTTGAAGGGGGTTAGCTGCTGGCATTTGATCTGATCTAATGGCTTATTCAACTCTCTATCCATCATCGCCACGATTACCATCATATGCAGCAGCTGAGGCCAGGCGTTTGAATAATAGATGGTTTAGCTGGAGAGGAGAGAGGATTTTGCTGAAGAAGTGACTTTCGCATCAGCTGATAATTTCACCTGAGGAGACGAGGTCCACTATGGCGGATTATAACTATGGAATAATTGTCACCACCGCCAATACTCTCATCGTCATGATCATTCAAGTTTATTTAAGTCAGGCCATCATCATCGTCATCATCATAATCATCATCATCATCATCATCGTCATCATCATAATCATCATCATCGTCATCATCATAATTATCATCATCATCATCATGGTCGTCATCGACATCGTCATCGTCGTCGTCGACCTCGTCTTAAAGATGGAGTCTGGAGAGACAGGAAATCCGTTCTTTCAGAAGGCTTTTCACTTTTTTCTTCATTTATATAATATATAGAAATATATCTGATTAGGTTCACAGCTGAGAGAGAGATACACAGAGACACACATAGAGAGAGACAGAGAGAGGCAGAGACATAGGCAAAGACAGAGAGACAGAGGGAGACACACAGATACAGAGAGAAACAGACAGAGAGACAGAGAGAGAGAGAGACAGAGAGAGGCAGAGACAGAGATAGAGACAGAGAGAGACAGAGAGCGAAAGAGACACACAGAGAGACAGAGAGACAGAGACAGAGAGACAGAAACAGAGAGAGAGAGAGCAGACAGTGAGAAAGAGAGTGAGAGACAGACAGACAGACAGAGAGACGCTGTCGTCTGCCATTTGCCTGTCATCGTGGCGATGATGGATATAGAGATCAGAATTCGACATTATATCATGGCAATCGTTCCATCTCCCGTCGTTTATACACACACACACACACACACACACACACACACGCACACACAAACACACACACAAAGGCTTCCTCCCTTGCTCCTTCCCTCCTATAGCGAACGCAGGAAACTGATTCTAATTTTGGCCAAGGCATTCATCTCTCAGCGGCGGACGATTCCTTCGGCTCACGATCAACGGGGTCATCGCCGGGTTTTCCACTCGCCACCAGCTGCCCCTACGCCTCGCCCCCTCCGCTGCCTTGAGGTGCGGTGTCAACTAATCCCGCCACGTATGAGCTGTGAACTGATATGTCGTCTGAAATGGATGATGAGATGCAAGAAGGAAAAATGAAGGAAAAAGGAAGCAGAGAGGCAAGGAAATAAAGATGGAAAGATAGGAAATAAAGATGGAAAGATAGGAAATTAAGATGGAAAGATAGGAAATAAAGATGGAAAGATAGGAAATAAAGATGGAAAGATAGGAAATAAAGATGGAAAGATAGGGAATAAAGATGGAACGATAGGAAATAAAGATGGAAAGATAGGAAATAAAGATGGAACGATAGGAAATAAAGATGGAATAATAGGGAATAAAGATGGAACGATAGGGAATAAAGATGGAACGATAGGAAATAAGGATGGAATAATAGGAAATAAAGATGGAACGATAGGAAATAAATTTAGAAAAATAGGGAATAAAGATTGAAAGTTAGGAAATAAAGATTGAAAGATTGGGAATAAAGATTGAAAGATAGGAAACAAAGATGAAAAGATAGGAAATAAGGATGGAAAGATAGGGAACAAAGATGGAACGATAGGAAATAAATATTGAAAGACAGGAAATGAAGATGAAAAGACAGGAAATGAAGACGGAGTTTGGAGAGATAGGAATTGACGATGGAGAGATTGGAAATAATGATGGAGATATTGGAAATCCGTTCTTTAAATAGCACAATGAGAAATAATTATTGTTCAACTCCAAATACGATCCACCTCAGCTGTCTGACTGTCTGCCTGCGTTTGGATTTCGATTCCTTACCTATCGATTTTAGTTTGATTAACGTTTATTATCCATTAGGCTGCAATGCCTGGTGTCAATAACTGTCTTTCAATAATGAAACATTGTCATTCTGTCGATGTCAGATGATCCGGAAGTGTCAACCGTTTGCTTAAAACCAGACACTAACAGAGAATTCAAATTACTAATAAACCTAGAGAGAGAGACAGAGAGGGAGAGAGAGAGATAGAGAGAGAGAGTGTGTGTGTGTGTGTGTGTGGAAGAGAGATAATGGTTTAGTATTATTAGTAATTTAGGTTGACTTAGTAAGGAATGTGAAATTATGTCGTGAACATGAGATTGATCGTAGGTTGCCAAGCAGACCCGACAGGACTAGTTTTCAATTCAATATCAACGTCCTCTGTGTTTCGTTCTGATTTTGTGTCCTCCTTGAAAATTTCTTTTACTACAAGTAGGCAGAATGTACAAGGGCGACATCATATGGCGACAGCTTAGCCACATAATAAGGTGTATTCCTTCCAATCATTGTCCAGATGTCTGTTAATTTAAATTAATTTCTGCTTCCAAGTTAAGTCGCAGCTCTCTCTGTCTCTCTCTCTGTCTCTCTGTCTCTCTCTCTCTCTCTCTCTGTCTCTCTGTCTGTATCTCTCTGTATCTGTGTGTCTCCCTCTGTCTCTCTGTCTTTGCCTCTGTCTCTGCCTCTCTCTGTCTCTCTCTATGTGTGTCTCTGTGTATCTCTCTTTCAGCTGTGAACCTAATCAGATATATTTCTATATATTATATAAATGAAGAAAAAAGTGAAAAGGCTTCTGCCGTCACGAGGCAGCTGGAAAGATCAAAGGTCTGTTCTGTCACAAGACAAAGGGAAGACATAAGGTATATACGGTCACAAGACAATTGGAAGACATCAAAGGCATGCTATCATTTTGTCGAATGCCTACGATGTCACAAGACTCAAGACGTCCCTAAACTCAATCTCTTGAAGAATTTTTGAAATGACTAATTGCAAAAACAGTAAGAGGTTGTCACCGTTAACCGATTTTGTTGAGAACATTTTATAAACATCAAGTCAATGATTTTTGTAGCGCTTCTATTAGAAAACAAACCGCCAGTTATTGTGTTCAGTTATAGATCTAAGTTAAAAGGACACTTAAAAGCTTAGAGTTCGGGAAAGAAGACAAGGATTTATATCCGTATGAAAAGTTTCATCGGATCTCGAGTTCACAATTTCATTGAAAAGAGTCGATCAGTTGAATAATCGGGTTTCCTTCTTTCTTGAGCTGCTTCCAATTCATCCAACAAATGGCAACACTGCACTGGCATTTAAGCCGCTAATACGACTTACTATCAGACCATCAATAAATCGCCCAACTGTAGACGACTAATTATAACCAATTAGAAACCAATCAGACCATGTATTAGGCCACCAATTAGATCACAACTTCGACTACAAATTCAACCATCAATTAAATCACAATTTATTCCAACAGTTAGACCACAAATTCGACTAAAATATAGGCCACCAATTATTCCGCATATTCCGCTGAATCT
>OY365821.1:77820-218095 GCA_959347315.1 Bimastos eiseni
AATGACGGAAGAGAGTGAGAGAGAGAGAGAGAGAGAGAGAGAGAGAGAGAGAGAGAGAGAGAGAGAGAGAGAGAGAGAGAAAGAGAGAGAGAGAGAGAGCCAAAGAGAGAGAGACAGACAGAGACAGACAGAGACAGACAGATAGACATACAGATAGAGAGAGAGAGAGTGTGTGTGCGTGTATGTTTGTGTGTGTGTGTGAAAGAGAGATAATGGTTTAGTATTATACTAGCCTTACAATCCAGCCTCGCCTGGGATTGACCTTTGAACTCACCAGTTGAAAATTCTGTAGATACATTTTAGGCCTTCCTTAATACTTAAATTTTGATGTAAACAGGTCGCCATGACGTCACCATTTCTTGACAGAAACTATCATATCTCATGCAGTAATAGATAAATATATCAGGATTAAACCGGTTTTTTTAATTAAAAAATCCATGAATATTTGCTATCTATTTTCAGATTATTATCAATATGGGTCCATTTATTTCCGGACACAGTGTAGTTTAGATACCCAGTGACACCAACACGCATCCGGTGTATAGCGTATAATGTGTGTGCATCACAGAAAGATCGATAGAGGGAGAACGGAGAGAGAGACAGACAGACAGATAGTCATACAGACAGACAGCTAGATGGTGAGAGACGAAGTCATAGAGACAGATAGGCAAAGAGAGACAGAGACAGATAGAGCTGACGTCATGACATTGTATACTAACATCGATGTGTTTGTCGTCGTCGTCGTCTTTACGGTAGATGTCGCTCTGCAGATCGACGCCATCTTGTGTCGATGCAATTGATGACGAATCAACGACGCACACAACGACGCTCATCATCATCATGACTATAACGACAACGACGACGACGACGGCGACGAAACCTGTTGTCATCATCGGAAAGTTGTAAACGGACACCATCCTCCTCCTCTTCCTCCTCCTCCTCCTCTCGACCTCAGTCCCCATGGCAGCAGCAGCAGCAGCATCCGATTCCATTGGTATCGTCGTCTCTCTCTGCCTCCTTGTTCTTGTTTGTCCTCTTCTTTTCCTCTGTTTGGCAGATGATGAAAATGGAAACGACGTCTTTATAGCACCAGTTCCTCTTTCTATTCCGATCTTCTCTAACAACCGATTCTACGAACCACCTGCACCAGACGAGGCACCAGCGACAGCCAGGGTGGCACCAGCACCAGCACCAGCAGCTATATGCTGAGGGCTGCGTCTGCTGATGTCTGTTGGCGACTGGCTCAGTTAGTTCCTGTCACTTGGACTCTCAACCAATCGATAGCCTTAGGTTACGACCCAATTGCCAGCTGCTGCTCAGCTGCTGATCAGCTGATGCTCAGCTGCTGAGAGGCGAGGTGACTCGGTGACAGCTGCTGCTGCTTTATGGAGGCAGATCGGCTGGTGACTGATCCTGTGAAAGCAGATCGAAAAAGAAGAAAGTTAAGTTCATCGAACGTTGTCTCCTGTTGCTTCAAACCATGCATCTGTAAACAACTGTTGTCTGTAATTCCGTAGCTTAGCAATCGTTGCATTTTTGTCCGTTCAACAAATGACAGAAGGACATCCTATATCGAATCAAACGCCGACCGTCGTCATCATCATCATTATCATATTGATGATCATTGTCGTTGTCCAAATGGAGGATGGATGAATGTGAAGGAGAGGAATAGGGGATGAGTTGCAAAGGTCCTTCTTGCAGAAGCACATGTGACCATCTCCTGGTCGTGATTCCGTCATACAGACCATGGCTATTGTCATTCGTATGTCGATGCTGACAGAACACGTGCGCACATAAGACACCGCACCTATGAACAGAAACACGCACATGTAACGCATCTGTACAACCCTTCTGACGAGACGCAGCGATCATGAGTAATCTAGTGTCATGCGCAAGATTTAGAAATATTTAGATTACGTTCGTTGTTGAGTATTTCTGAATTAGACTTTCATCAAAGGATTGGATTGCTAAAGCAATGTCACTTATACGTGAAGGCGATGTGCCTTATACCCAAATGCAAGTTGTAATTGCAATTTCGACCATTTATATAGCGCCGTCAGTAACAAGCTATTTCTGGGGGTGCTTTACAATATATATGACAGCTCGCTGCAAGTCTTTCTGCAGTCCATTATACGCTAAGACAATGGCCATTATTCGTTGAAGCAACGGCCCTGATGTTTTTGTGCATTAGGTAAAGATAACAGAATGAAGCGCATTTAGGACTCTGTGGAGACATCCGAGACATCGTAATAATTATATCAACGAAGGTTTTGATGAATGATAATTATTATTACAGTAAAATTTCATGAATGTATTCGTGGACTAAGACTACAAAACAATTTCTTTAGCAGGACCAGAGTTGCTTTGAAACCAGTTCTTTAGACGAAGAGTCGATTGATCCAGGGTATGTAAGTATGAAAATCACGAGAGAAGTCAAAAGGTGGGAGAAGTCAGCATACCTCTCGTGACCTCTGTCAAGCTGTCAATTAATAAAACTGGCGCTGACACAAATAACAATTGATTGGGCGAGATTGGATTGATTCAGTCTTTACTATACTGCCTGACAATTTATCAGTCATCGTTAATATTCTATCTTAAACGACTTCAAATGTCACGATAGAGATGCAAACGCTCCTTCGTGTTAGAAGTTGTCAGGACAGAAAAAGCAAGAGTGAGATTGAGGAGGACCTTCTCCTAGTACCAGTAAAATCAACACTTTCTTCCAGGACCAATTTAAGGAGGAGGTGGGTTCTAGGGAGGAAGACTTAATTCTTCCAGTTTTGAATCGGAGGTTACTGACCTTTGCGTGGAATGCGAACCCACTTGACGCACGATCCATCACAGACTGAGATCTTTAAGTCAGGATGTGACGCGTTAAAAGGATCCTCGCAAAATATGTCCCCTCTGAGCGTTGAGCACTCGTAGCAGTCATGAATTCCGTCTTCAATACAAACAAGGAAAGCAAAACACACTCGGCATTAACTCTGAGTGCGTTCAGCCTTCTAAAATAGTTACTCAGTCATTCCCAAGGAGCGCCACCCGACAGTTCGGCTACTCCAGCAGAAGACCTAAGTATACAATTATTATTATGCTCATAATTTCGAGGATACAAATACTGTTAACAATCCCACGGACAAAGGTGAATCGGAAGTTCCTATAAGATAAATGAGCTAAATAAATCATAAATTATATTGCTTTGTACTCACTGACTACAAGATTACTGACATTGGTTGTTCTTTTCTTTATTTAAAAGACAAGCGCAGGCCCACCTATGCAAACCTGTATAAAATCCAAGTTTCAAAAACACAGACAAGAAGAATATAGGCCTAAGCGAATGGAAGTAGGAACACATAAGGACATAGAAGGAGACATAGATCGACTGATACGTAGAATGATACCTTCGCAGTCTGCAGAGTAGGCGATCGGTAGAATCGTAAAGACGAGCAGAGTTGCTGAAAGGAAACAAGACGAAGAAGATAAAATGACTGGAAACACTATACGTCTTAAAGCAACAAACAGTCATTATCTAGCGATGAGATATTTTATTCAATCAATTGATGGAAGTTGTCTTTCACTGAACGATGAACGTAGGCTGGACTCGTTCTGAACTTGTCTCATCATTCTTATGTAGGTTCTCTCTGCAGACAATTCATTTCATCGTAGTGTGCTTGGCAGAGTTAGATAATTATTCATTGATACAGAGATTGGGCAACAGGATGACGATGATGATGATGATGAAGATGATGATGACGACGACGACTATGATGTTGATGGATGAAAACGAGAAATGAAGATGACGACAATTATGATGACGATGACGATGCTGATGACGACGACGACGATGACAAAGATGACGATGATGGTGGTTTTCTGGTAAACAAATTATGATAGCAATCTTAGTTAAGACTCTTAGAACCAAAGACAATTATTGTAAAATATACCACCGATTATGTCGTTGGTTCGCTGTTCAAGAATTGTCGTCATCGTAACAGCTCATGGTCCATTAAGTGTCCTGCTGTATGTCCCTCAAAGTCTGACTATGTAGGCCTACCTGTTGATCTGTCTATCTTTGCCCTGGCCAAATCAGCCATTGAGACTCAGATTACAGACTTTACGAGATGTCCACAAGAACTTAGTTTAATCAGTCGAATGAGAAACTCATCTTCAGAAAGATCGAGACTTCATCGAGACTTCATTCATCGAGACTTCATTCATCGAGACTTCATTGAAACTTCATTGAGACTTAGTCGAGACTTCTTCTGCCAACGAATGAAGACCTGATGAGCGACGTTGTTGTCGTCATCGTCTTCATTATCACGTGATCCGTCGTATTCTTTGATTCTAACTGAATTTCTCTTCCTCAGTCGACTTGTATCCAGCCTAAGAGTTCGTTACGTATGCACATAGTTTTACATATCGCAATGAAGCAGTTATAGGGGTCAGTTGGTCAGTCGGTCGGTCGGTCGGTCGGTCGGTCGCTGGACTAGGCTCGCGTTGGCCTTTGAATTGTCGAAGATGAATTGGCAGCATCAGGACTGAATGGAAGTGAGAGAGGTGGCAAGACGAAGGGGTGACCAACAATACAAAGCTAGGAGGAGGGGAGGATGGGAGAGGAGAAGGAAGAGGAGGAAGAGCAGGAGAGGAGAGGAGAAGGAAGAGGAGGAAGAGCAGGAGAGGAGAGGAGAAGGAAGAGGAGGACGAGGAGGTAGTGGAGGTAGAGAGGAGGAGGAGAGGGTGCAAATTAAAATTGATAGATCTTTGTTGAGTTGAATTTGTGCGCAGAGTTGAAGTCGCTCGGGAATCGTTCATGTGGTAGCATCTGGCGTTGCCTACGATGGCCAAGGGAGCCAGCGGAGCCAGCCATGCGGCAAAGAGAACTAGTCGAGTCTTTGACCAGCTGTGCCGATGGTTATCGAAGCCGCAAATGGTGGTGTCTGGGTGGGTGATATTCGTCCCTCGGGGTTCAAAATTCTCTCTGTCTCTCTTTCTCTCTCTTTCTCTCTTTCGCTCTCACTCGCTCCCCTTTTCCATCCACTCTTTCCTCCGCCTCCCTTCCTCCATCTCCCCCTCCGTATCCCTTTATCCGTCACTCTCTCTCTGTCTGTCTCTCTCTTTGTCTGTCTTTCTCTCTGTCTGCTTCTGTCGATTTTGATTACATGTCATATCAGAGGAGATGATAACAGGACCAACAGGTGTTGAATTGAACTGTATGGCAGCCTGCGAGACACCGCCTGTACTGCTGCTCATATTACTATCGCCACCTAGCGAATGGAAGGATCAGCTAAACTTATTAGGCTAGCCAGTGTCAAACCCGCGTCCTTCTACCGTCGTTTTACCAGTCACCCACCCCCACAGTTTGAGCGAGACAGACTCTGTTTTCGGAGCTTCTAAATCAGGACGAGACGACGTGTAGTCAATCATGAGATTAATTATTTGTTCAGAACACATCCGACTCCGAGCGAGCGACCACCTCCACCGATTGTCTGGTCCTGCTACGCTCAACATCTGACGGCAATGATTTCCGCTCCGGCTCCTCGTCTAGACGGTGGGGGTCTCCCGAGAAGAGAGTTCAACTCCTGATGCCCTTCGACGAAGACCTTCAATGGAACTAGCGCAGACAAATCGCAGGGGCGCAGTAGAGACTGAGAAGAGTCTCACCAAAGCATCGAGTATTGCTGATGAAATTAGGTAAATCAGACGAAGGGGTGAAGAATTTAAAAATTGCTTTGAATAGGTCATCCTGACCTCATTCATTTCCTCATCCATTAGCATAATTATGGTTAAGGCATAAACATTCAATACAGAGTAAGAAGGAGTTGTCATCTGCCGTAGTTACATTTACAAAAGAGGCAAAATGAGACTGCACAGTTTGGCATCAGCGGTTAAGTTAAAACGAGAAAAATCAATGATCGTGTGGGTAATAGGGTACACTTAACTAGCGTAACGTTCCTCAAACAGACGAAATAATAGTTCTCAATGGACAAATAACACGAGCATAACCAAATGTTGATAGGCCAACTAAAGCTCTAACGATATAAAGACGGGAAATCGTGATTGTTGAGGTGATTGACTTTTAAATAACATAGAGCGATGACATTTATTATAATGTATATTTAAAGTGCTTTTTATTAGAAGTTAACGGAATTAGTAGACTGACAGACTGGAGTTATTTAAATAGATCTTCAGGAAAGTCAATAGACAAACATGGATTTCCGACGACGGATCTCTGACATTGAGGTCGTGCATGAGTTCATGGGTTCACTATATATCTATCTAAGTTTATCAAGATCAGCAGAAGCCGTCATCTTGGAAGGGATTTCTATTGAAGCAACGGAACGACGGATGTAGACCTTTCCCTATCTGGACCAAACTGAGGTAAGAAATTCTTACCGAGTTTCCTGGGATATCATTTCGATGTTGATGATATTTAAATCTGCAGCACATATGAACCCATCTGACGGAGTTAGAACAACCCATCCAAATCTATTTATACAGTTCTCAGCTAACCTCTGACCAGTTCATATGAACCCATCTGACGGAGTTAGAACAACCCATCCAAATCTATTTATACAGTTCTCAGCTAACCTGACCGGTTTTTATCAACCCATCTGAGGGCTTTAAAACGACCCACCAATGATCTATTTACACAGTTCTTAGCTAACATGACCTATTAATATCAACGACCCACTCATAATCTAGGAGGAAAGAGAGGATGAAAGCAGAGGATAGTAATTATTGACTATGTTCTCTGTCGTTGCTTAGGCTCCCATTTCAATAAAGTCATTTCTGTCGGCCACTTGGTTGTTAACTGTTGACGTCGGCAATCTCCTCGATGTCGTCGTTGCTCTGTGTGGATTCAGTCTAAAACAGGTCAGAGGTCATCGGTGTTGGACTAGGGTCAATACAGTAAAGGTAAAAGTTAGGTTTAGTACCCAGTCTTTAACAGGTCAATCACTCAAGGACCTCAATGGAGTTAGGGTAAGGAATTGTTGAACAGTATTATTAATAATACATCATTAACAACTAATCTTCAGAACATGAGGATCTCTTACCCAATGCGATCTGATCCAATCTGAATGAATCTGGGTTTTATTGACTCAAATTTGGAGGTGAATAGTATTGTTTTATTAATTGCTATAATGTGGCCGATGTCCATTGTGAAAGGTACAAACGATGGCGATCCCAGACGAAGCCTCAGTCAGATCTCAAGTAAGATTAGTCGACTAAGAGCGACATCGACCAATAAATTTAGTCCGGTGAAGTTCGGTCAAAACTAAACGTTTCTTTTAGATAAATCAAATCTCACGAACCATAATTTAACAGATATTACGTATTGAATCGATTCGTTATTCGCTTTTCAGACCCTTCATGTGCAATTCCTCTGGCGTCCGTACAGCAGACTCCCGTTCCGTCTTCCACTGGTCTATCCCGCCACAACCTCCTCCTGCCACCGGTTCTTCTTCCACCTGTCCCACCTACCATATGCCGATCCTTTCAACGTCTCTCTGAGGCTCTGTTCATTGGGTCTGACTCTCTTATCATTGACTGTTTAAGTCGTAGGTCTATGAGTTCCTTATGTTCGCTGCTCCGATGTTTGCCACTACTTTTGTTTTCATCATCATGGCTCTCTCCTACCAATATGTCGAACTTCGAGTCTCTCAACAGCAGCTGACAAAGTCAACGAACGAAGAGAACGAGGAAGCAGACGCAAAGGATGCGACGAAGGAGAAGATTCGAAGTGAGATAAAGGACCGCAACGAACATGAAGCAGGTGATGAGGAGGAGGACAAGGAGGAGGAGGAGGACGAAGGAAGCAGGACAAACGTCGCTCATAAGATTCTGTGAGGACGCCAAACATCTCGGTTCGTCTGTAGAGTTAGGAAGAAGGATCGCCTGTTGCCACGACAACGGTACCAACAGCAACATCCGATGTGTGGAATCTATCAACCGAATGATGAATTTATTGACTGATGATTAAGTGAGAGAAAGAAATGGTTGCATAAAATATTATATTATTTACATCCAAAATGATGATACAGCTGATTAATCAGAGTAACTATGCACTGATTGCCATTCAGAAGAAGCAGCATAAAATCGAAATTATAATCAATGATAGAAGAGAAATGTGTTTGTTTGTGTGATTCATTTTAATGAAAATAATGTGACTGTGTGTTTGTCGAATGCCAATGAATGCGTGGTGTATGGCATTGACCAGAAGAGAGCGGAGAGGAGAGGTTACGGTGAAACAGAGGGCATAGCAAAGAAGGTTGGCAGGACAGAGGAATAATAGAGGTGGAAGGTAGTCAGAGGAAGAGAACGGGAAGAAATGAGGAGGTTTAAGGGGAGAGGTGGGCAAGTCAGGGAAGGGGGGTAGAAAAGCAAGAGAAAGTGAGTGTGGGGTGATGCCGTGAATGAAGAGGGGCTCCTCCTTTCAGGCGTAAATACATTTGAAATTCTTTTCACCGTCTTATGACTGGCTTCTTTTTCTAGGCGGCGTCATTGGTTAAATTAGATGCATAAAGTAATGCGCGCCTTGCATGGCTGCCGAAAGTCAAATTCAACTTCTGTAATAACTTGTCATCATTCGTTCATACTGTAATTGTAAGGTTTGTCAGTTTGAAATTAAACGGAAATTATCAAGATCATCATCATCGGCAGGTGGTCGTAAAGGACAATGGACCGGACCGTGACTTTGATTGGTTGGAATTGTATTTGTGGAAGATAAGGAACTGCTGCAGCATACGTGGCAGACGGATTGGTGTCGAGTGTGGATCAGACATCGTCAGGTTCTAGTGATGATAAAACTCAGAAGAGCATTGTAGTGATTGATCAACAGGTGTCTGGTGGAATGTTGCGTATCTTACATGAACTGCAGCTGATGTAATTCATACCACAAATGCTTTCTCAGTTACTCCATTTCCATCTGTACGTTCTCTTATTACCTCATCAATGGCCATAAAGTCTTAGCATTTCCTTACGCCTTCAAACTTATTAGATCGTCAGCATTTACACACAACGAGAAAACTCTATACAGATGTATAATTATATATAATACATATATATAATACTGTAGATTAAGAGTGAGGGACCGATAGAGAGAGACAGATAAAGAGACGCGGAGCGAGACAGACAGAGTCATAAACGGACAGCCTGCGCTGCAGAGATCGAACGCCATAATTTGTAACTGTCCATTTAACAGCAGCTCTTCTAGAGTACGTTGTTCAAATCGCCCGAAGCTCTATATTGCCTGCGAGAGTGAGAGAGACACAGAGAGTGATAGTGAGACAGAAAGACAGAGACAGAAAGACAGAGACAGAAAGACAGAGACAGAAAGACAGAGAGTAAGACAGAGAGACATACAGACAGAAGCGCCTGTTAACAGTCTTTGTTAATATTTAGTCACTCGTTTCGGTTGCATCTAAAACTGAAGCGGACAAAATGTCAGATGGAGCCACTGTAGCTCGCTCTCCTCCCGTTTGGAGAGAGAAGGCCTCTTCACACACCTCTTCTCCAAATACACCTCTCCTCCCAATACACCACCCGTCCCAATACACCTCTCCTCCCAATACACCTCTCCTCCCAATACACCTGCCTCCCCATGCCTCTTCAGATTTCGTACATGAGTTGAGTTGACCTGACTACCTTGACGTGTCTAAAATATAAGTTCACTTGTGCGTCTTCGTTGATGGCCATTCGTTGGGTCTATTAATAAAAAGGACGACGTTGTTATGAAGAAGTTCTTCTCGGTCTTAGTTCATTCGACGACAGTCGCAGCTGGGACCATTCCAATTTCATATCTAGAAACAACAACAACATCACCATCGTCATAGCAATCGTTGTCTTCATCGGTGAGACAGCGATATAGTAACAGGTCTACCAGGCAGCATTTGGTTAGACAAGCAATTGTCGGCCTATTGTACACAGAACAGCGCTGTTCAGTGTGAAAGTTCTGACCTGATAATTCAGTTGAATCGTTGACGTCAATCGTTGGCGATTGGAAGATCCCTCTAAGACAACAGAAGCAGAAAGGAAGATGGCGGTAAGATATTCATCGAAATAAAGTTACAGAATCATGAAGAGAGGCGAATCATTCACATTTATTTTTAACAACATTTCTATTTAATGGCCACGACTATGATCAATCTCTTAATTTAGGTGAACATTTCTACAGCGCAATTCTAGCGCTTTCTATCTGTGTCTGATAAACGACGGTCATAGGCCTACTGATCCGTACAAGAGTAACTAGAGGTCAACAAAAACTTTGCAAATGAGTTCAACTGGTAACTGAAATTGATCTCTTCATGTTCTCTCCGAGGTTTTTGTTGGTTCGCATTTTGTCGCAGAGGCCCTTCACAGAAGCCCTGCACAGAAGCCCTACGTAGAAGCCCTGCACAAAAGCCCTGCACAGAAGCCCTCCACAGAAGCCGTCCCACAAAGACCTCTGTTAATCAGTGACAACTTTCCATAGAGCCGCTTTACTTTCTAATTATGGAGAGATGCAACAGTTTAGTTACTGGCAAGTGAGATCGTTTCAAATTGACTTAAAATGTCACTCTCCTTGACGAAATAAGCCAGGCAGATACTCTAAATCCAATCCAATGATGTAGTGTTTGGATAGAAGAGAATATTGCCGAAGTATGGAAGCGACCACGGATGCCTCTGCACCGTATCCATGTATCCATGTATAATATCCAATAGGCCTTATTATCCGTATATCTGAGTTTTGCGAAGTCGTTTCTCGCAACAAAACAGACAGATTCAGAGACATCGTATTTAGGTATTCTCTGTTAATCTTCTCTTCCTCTCTTTCTCCGTCTTCTTCCGCTTTTCACTATTGTTTATTCCAAAGTTCCTTTGTTCTATTGTTCCTTTGTTCTATTGTTCCTTTGTTCTATTGTTCCTTTGTTCTATTGTTCCTTTGTTCTATTGTTCCTTTGTTCTATTGTTCCTTTGCTCTATTGATCCTATGTTCTAGTGACCTTCTTCTATTCTAATGCTCCGTTATGCTGCATCTCTGAAACTGATTTTGCTGATAAACTCTGGAACAGAAATTATTCGTCGCTCCACATTTTCTAATCAACTTAATCCAGAGAATCTGAATCGACTATGTTGTTGCCTTTCTATGAGACACCATTAATTGACCTCTGCATGTGTATGTGTGTGTAGGTCTCTCTCTCTCTCTCTCTCTCTCTCTCTCTCGATTTCGATTTGAGATTTTTGGTGTCTTTGACGCTAACATCACCACCTGCAGCGTCTGTCGAAGGTCTTCTCAGTCAACAATTAAGCGTCTCAATCAGAATATGCTGCTGTCGCTGCCAAAGAGGATGCAGTAAATGTTCATGTAAACGAGAACTTTTTATATAGTGATACCGTAGGCTCTATTGGATCGACCCTGTTCCTCATTCAATGAGAGTCTGATCGGGTGAGATCCGTCACTACCACCACTGCACGTCCGTTTGAATGGATGCCAATGTCATTTAAGGTCCCCAGAGAAAGGACCTTACTAACCCAAGATTTAGATCTCTGAAACAAGTCGCCATCGGTCACATGAACGCACAAACGAAGAGGAGGAGAAGGAGGAGGAGGAAGAAGTAAAGGGGAGGTGGGAGGAGTCAATTAGTTGGGCTTTGTATGTGTGAGTAAGTCCGTGTGTGTATGTGGGTTGACTGTTCTTACCTTCCACGCACTTATTAGCTCACTGATCAGAAGTTTTCTGTCCCAAAGATATTTACATAATTATTTCGGTGTCATCAGACATTTGTACGAGTGCTATGTAAAGTACCTAAATATATACAAAATTAGACATTGGCCTAGTGAAGTCCGTTGTAAAACGCTAAATACCGACTCAAACTTAGCCGCTCTTGCAAAAGTTTAAGAACTGTTGAGATTTTTTAGTATGGCCAACGAAATTTTACGAGACTAGAATTTGTTTATCGAGAGAAAAGGTCTTCTCTACGATCTGAAAGAGTTGCTGGCAATGCACTTGAACCCCACCCCTCCCCAGTGGAGCCCCCACCCCTCCCCCCAGTACACGCACCGATGTGGCCACCTATCATGCCGTCCACTCTCTTTACATTTAATGGCTGTGTTCGTGTGCCATCATCGATCCGTCGAGAGGGATCGACCAGTTCGATGCGCCTTAGTCCAGTTGGTCCAAGTTGGTCTAAGAGAAAAGAAAGAGGTCTGAAGAGGAGGTCAATGGAGGTGTAAGGTCAAAGGAGGCCTAAAAGGGTCCGAGAAGGTCTAAGAAGGTCTAAGGAGGCATCCAGTCGGTCTCATCTGTAGCTCTTCAACGTCCAGCTCCAAATGCCACTCATCGACGATGAAACGATGTTGTGTCAGTCGCTTCAGCTGTTTATGGACCGACGCCAACCACTCGCACAGCTTTAAATTAGTAGTCCCACAATAATTAACGCAAACAACATTCTTAACTGGCGGCTGTACACAATGTATTGGCGTCAAAGGTAGCCTACTCTGCCTAAGACATAGCACGCTTTCTGAACTGCGGTATAGGCTACATAATACAAGAGTGTACAATGTGAACCAAATCATACAACTTCGTAATTGTGATTACAAATACGACATTTTATATGGCATCGTGAGTGACCTGACTTCCTGATGCAACACTGTTATCATATAATCACATATACATATATACATGTATATATATGTATATATATAAGTATATATATACATATATATATATATATTTATATATTAGAGTGTTTCTTATTCGAATATTTGCGTCAAGAGAAGCATGCATCTTGGGGCAACATTTCTATCTCTTTTGGAATTCATTATGTTTGCTGACGACACTAACGTGTTTCTGTCTGGCAATGATCTGCTTGATTTGGTTAATGATCTGAACGTGGAACTTCGTAGGATTGGGGTGCAGAGCAAATATGCTATCTCTTAACTTAAGTAAAACAAATTACATTCTCCTTTGTTCTGAAAAAAGTTGGCCACCATTCTTGACTATGCGATCTCTCTTAATATCGATAAAGAATGCATAGAGAGAGTAACAGCAACTAAATTTCTTGGAGTACTTATTGACGATCAGCTGTCATGGAAACATCACGTCACTTATATATCATAAAAAACTAGCTAATAACGTTAGTATTATCTCGCCGATAAGATACTCCTTGACAGGGAAAACGCTGCAAACTTTATATTATGAACTTGTATACCTTTATCTAATTTACTGCAATCTAATCTGGGCAAGTGCCTATCAAACTACTTTAACTTACATTGCAGACCCTACAAAAAGAATTATGCGCGTGATATGTAATGTGCCATACAGGGCTCATACTGCCAATCCATTTAGAACAACAGGAATTTTACCCTTCGAATGTATTAAGAAGCTCCAGGTTGGGGAATTCATGTACAACTTCCACCACTGTCACCAGTGCAGATTTCAGCCTTGGTTTAAAAAATTCTGAGCTACATGACTATTTAACGCGCTCCTTCGACAATTGTCATCAGCTCTGTGTTCGTACTAAACTATACCCTTAGACAGCATAGCATACAAATATATGGCTCTAGCTATATACTGGAATTCATTGCCAAAAGAAATGACAAGCTCCTCATCTTTGCCATTGTTTAAACGCCAGTTAAAACACTGCCTGCTGAATGTATGATCCGTTCTGCCTACAGGTTTCTATTGTCATTGTCGCATTTCACATGCATTGCTGACTATAATTATTCACGGAAAGTTTTTTGAATATTATGACTGTATAATATTATATCATCGTGCAATTGCATAATAGTATGAAACGTGTAAGTGTATAATTAAATTGACTGCGCTATAATTTGTGAATTTTGGTTCTTTTAGTGTGAAACAGTGTAATTTAATAAGTGTGTTATAACATTTTAAATGAACCATAATTGGTACATATTGTTGTAATCACTCCATTGAAATTTATCTGGTGTAATGAGGCAGCCCCTTCTAACGGAACGTTTCGTTCCTTTGGGTATACCTTTTGTTTGCTATTATATAAGTGTGTTAACTATAGTTTATATTCTCACTTGTATAATTTCATGTTTCTGCTGCTTTCGAATTTGGTTTGGTGAACAATAAAGATCTTTTGATTTGATTGATTGATTGATATCTGCTACTATGCATCGACTTATTGTTAATGCTAATTCTTCATCACATGCTTCGGAGATTCCAATCATTATCTAGCATTAGTAGCTATGCAAAAGGCTGACCAATCAAGCAGAACGAACAATTCACTTCAATTCGCTTCGTTATCATTAAATTTTCTGATGAATGTATTTTCTTCTCTGAATGTTAATGATTAGCCTTGATGTCTAGGGCGGATATTTCACCAACTATCCGAAGCATGTCATCTGCATTCTCGCGAATGAATTCTGCGAACGATTCTCTTTCTACGGGATGAAAGGTAAAGACGGAAGGAAGGACGGACTTACAGAAGGACGGACTTACAGAAGGACGGATTGACAGAAAGACGGATTGACAGAAGAACTGATTGACAGAAGGACGGATTGACAGAAGAACTGATTGACAGAAGAACGGATTGACAGAAGGACGGATTGACAGAAGAACGGATTGACAGAAGAACGAATTGACAGAAGAACGGATTGACAGAAGAACGAATTGACAGAAGAACGGATGAACGAAGTGGCAGAAGGACGGACTGACACAAGGACGGCCTGACTGACGGACAGAAGGACGGATTTGCAGAGGGACGGAAGGCCTGACCGAAGTATGATAGTGTTATAATTCGTCGACTTTATAATGGACGTAGTATCAGCATAGAGGGAGAGATGGAATGGCAGAACTGTCAGAAGGACGGACATTAGAATGATAGATAGATGTCTTTGACACGAGGTTCCACGCGTTCAATTGCTACAATGCTGCACAGAAAATGTAAAGAGAAATGCAAGTATTATTTCTTCTTCTTCATCCGTTTCTTGTTCGTGACTCTTCATCTTGAATTTTTTGATGACTTTTGCCAGTGTATTTGCGTGTCCCGATGCGGTAATGAGCATGTCCGTAGCCAGTAGAGAGCGAAAGATTTATGATTTTTGGGATTTACAGAAACGAGGACCGAGACACTGTCATTCACGAAAGAGGTGGGATAGAATCAAGCTCGCATTGCTTGATAGGAAGAGAGTTTATGAGGACTGACACTTCTGTTTCAGTGGCCAGAGAGAATTGGGAGCGATGACTGTGGAGAAGGAGAAGCAGGGTAGGGAGTGCTGAAGGAGTTGGAGGCTAGAAGAGATAATTGTTGTGTGAAGCGAATGGATGAGAAGATTTTCAGTATAACCTATTCAGAAGTCTTTCCAGTTCAGACGCTTCGAAAAGAAGCCACTCCAGCTAGGCAAGGAATTAAAATACTCTATACGCGTTATCTTAATTTTCATATCGAAGCAACACGTCTTGCCTCGTCTTGAGACTGAAGACGATTCGCTTTCTTCGTCTTGCCTCGTCTTGAGACTGAAGACGATTAGCTTTCTTCGTCTGGCCGCATATTGGCTGCGGACCTGGTAATGAGTCTGAAGTGTATTTTTGTCTGTCTGTTCAGCAATCCTTGTAATCTATTTGTGGAGTGCTCTCGGTCTTTCGAAGTCATCAGCAACCGCCATCTACCATGCTTTCAATGTCGTCTCCTACTTTACTCCTGTGCTTGGAGCCATCATGGCGGACGCTTGGCTCGGAAAGTGCAGGTCAGTGCAGCGACAAAACAATTATTTAAGGCTATCAATCGTCGTATTTTTCTTGTTCAGTATACGTGTCATTTGTCACAAGTTGTGTAAATCGCTCTGACTAATTCTTCGTTCGGACTTAATTTAGAGGTCACAGTTCTTGTTCCTGATGGTCCGTCGATAGATCAGTTTATTAAGAAAATATGAGGTTCAGCAGAGACTGTTTGGCGAATATCGTGTAATTCATTTGGAATATCACTTAATTCTGAGAATCCACACTTTAAACGAGATTGCCGAAAGACTCGAATGTTCGTTTTCCTTCTACCACAATATAATACAGGTCTAGGGTTTGGAGTAGTGTAATGTTGAATATAATAGGCTACTGCGAGGATTGGCCATGATTCGGGCAATGCAGGATTGAAATTGGTGCACTGGAAACGGTGATGGTTAGCCGACTCTTTCAATGTCAATGTTTCTTTTCATTTCGACTGTATACATTAAAATGACAAACGGGACAATTGAAGAAATATTTCTTCTGGCTGCGACATTTAATGTAAATCTATGGGAATATTCCACGTCACAAAATGGCCAAGTCAAGTCAGGCATATAAGTAAAACCTTCGAAGCTATAATTATCAGACCAAGAATGAAGTTGTTTTGTTCTTTCCGGTGTCAAGTCAGGATACTAGGGAGTAGAACCATGTTATGATACGTTGAGGAGTTCTGAGCTCAGTCGTGAGTGAAAAGCAGCAGGGGTGTGTGTGTGTGAGAGAGAGAAGTTGATTGGTGAGAGAAGAAGATGAACTAATTGGCGCAGAGCTTATGAGAGTTAGTTCCAAAGAGCTTGTGCAGCACGGATTAGGTGCGACTGAAATGTTCTGAGGGATATGCTCGATGATGAGATGGAGAAAGGTGTGATCATCAGCGGATCGACGCCGCCACCGTCAGAAAGTGAGACGATGCTGGTGATTGTAATAGGGTTAAGAGGCTTTGAAGGCGTTGCAATTAGAGACACAGCCATCGATGCACTGCAGAGGGATTTAGGCAATTTAAGTGATTGGAGATCGGTGGCATTGCTAATGTATAGCATCGGCTTAGCTTCTGAGGTTCATCGCCTAATCCATCCACCAACCGTGTTACAATCCTTGCAAATTAGAGCAGACTTAGGTGATGTGCATAAGAAGCTTTGGAAAGTAACTTAGCCAATTACTTGTCTTGTTTCGTCTCAAAACAGACTCTTCTTGGTCTTCTGCCAGTCACATTTCAATGACTGTTGATGCTACTCTATATATATGTTGATTCCTAGAACGATCATCTACGTTTCAATTCTCTACTGCCTTGGAAATATCGTCATGACGATCAGCTCGATCCCTTTCGACGGCAACTACTACATGTCAGTAATCAGTCTATGTCATCGACATAAATCATCATCAACCGCTTGTAATGGACTCATTAGAGTCGGATCTCTTTCTACGACATCTGAGGTCTTCCCATCCAACTCTCAGACACACCTACACAATATTTTTCTTTTTCTTGGAGTCTCCATATCTCTCTCTCTCTCTCTGTGTCTCTCTGTCTCTCTGTGTCTTTCTCTCTCACTCTCTCTCTCCTCTGTCTGTCTCGCTCTCTCTGTCTCTGTCTTTCTCTGTCTCTGTCTCTCTCCTCTATCTGGCTTGCTCTCTCTGTCTCTCACTCTTTCTCTCTGCTCGTAAGACTGTATTCACAGGGGGTGGGTACTTCAAAAGTGCATCGATGCATGGTTTACATGTCGCAGCATCATCTGAACTCATTAATATTCCATACTTGACACAAAGATGGACAGACAGACGGACGGACGGACGGACGGACACAGGGACAGAACAACGGCAGAGCTAGAGGCATACAGAGACAATTAGAGGAATAAATTAATTAACTCAGGCAAGTGTATGCTGCTGTTTGTGTCTGTAGATACGGAACAGTGATTGGTTTACTCATGATTGGTTTCGGAACAGGAGGAATCAAGCCATGCGTGTCTTCCTTTGGTGGGGATCAATTCAACGATAGCCAGGTATAGTGTGGCTGTTATAGATGACCAGGATGTTATCTCATTATCGCTGTTATTATTTCTATGATAATAATAATATCATTATTATTCTCTGTCTCTCTGTCTCTCTCTGTCTCACTCTCTCTGTTTCTCACTCTCTTTCTGTCTCGCTCTCTCTGTCACTCTCTCTCTCCTCTGTCTGTCTTGCTCTCTCTCCTCTGTCTGTCTCGCTCTCTCTGTCTCGCTCTCTCTCTGTCTCTCTCTCTCTGTCTCTCTCTTCTCTGTCTGTCTCTGTCTCTCTCTCTCTGCTTGTACGACTGTATTCACAGAGGGTGGGTACTTCGATGATAAGTGCATAGATACATGGTTTACATGTCGCAGCATCATCTGAACTCATTAATAATAATATTTAATAATAGTAATATTATTATTATTGTTATTATTATTATTATTATTATTGATAAGCTCAAAGTCTCTACACATTTGCCATCTGGGAGGTGGAAGCTCGAATCATATTTTCCACTTTCAAGGCGATCGCTCTAGCCAATTAGTTCCCAGTTTCCACACAAAATACACAATACACCAAGTTCAGCTCTGAATAATGATGAGGTCGGTTATTGTAGTTGGGAAAGTAACTTAAATAGGAGATCTAATCATATGAAGCCACTAATCCCGTTGGCATATCGGCCATTGGGCAATTGTATCATTGGCTCCAGGTCTCCGTCTTTGCTCCTCAATGCACCCGTGAATAACTATGTTACTTGAGAGATTGTTTGGCGCTGTAGAAGCCTTCAGCTGATGAGATATTCTGTCTCTTTGTTGGTGAGATAGAAGCGTCAGAAGGACTCCTTCTTCTCTCTCTTCTACATGGCCATCAACGTCGGAAGTCTCCTTTCAACTATCATCACGCCAACAATACGAGGTCTGTCACTCTCGCATGGTTCTTCAAAGAGCCAATGTATCGGGGTTGGAGGTGGCTGGGTCCCTTCTAGGTTGCCACAGGACATTACGTCTTAAACTCTCGTTTAAAATGTCAGGAGACGTGAATTATATGTCAAGAGTCGTCAGAGTAATTACACGTTCACTCAAACTGCATCAGACACCTTGGCCGCAGTTCGTCTCTTATCTGCATAAATAAGACTATGAGTAAAATGCAAATGGTTCATTGTGCGTCGCACCAGTTATCCAGGAGAAGCGATAGCATAACTGATATGATATGAATGAATGAATGATTGATTGAATTAGTGAATGAATTAACTAATTAATACTTGTGTCATTGAGCAAATCGGTTGATTTGGAGGGCGAGGCGGAAGTCAACATTTCTTTCTAGACCGTAGCGTCTATTTGGCGTTGAAGCGGTCAGCCTGCAGTTGCTGTCGTTCGTTGTTCTTGTGTTGCTACGCTATTGTTCTGGTTGTTGTTGTTTGCAGGAGGTGTTTTCTGTTACAACACTAGCTGCTACTCTCTTGCATTCGGCATTCCTGCGATCCTCATGATGGTCGCAATAGGTTAGTCTCAGCCCATCTAATTTGCCTCTTCGTTATAATCATTTTCATAGGCGTCATCGTAAGTCTTAGACCCAATTGTTATATTTACCTCTTCATTATAATCATTGTCATAGCCATCATCGTAAGTGTTAGCCCATCTAATTTATCTTATAATTACAATCATTGTCGTCAGCATTATCATTGTCGTCTTCACCATTGTTAGCGCCTTTATCGTGATCGTCGTCATCATCATAATCGTAGTCGTATGTGTCATGGATCTGAGTGGGACTTCAGGTGACTGATCTTCTTGGTGTGTGTGTTTGATGCAGTGGTCTTCATCATTGGTACACGCTGGTATACAAATGTTCCTCCGACCCAAAGTGTCATCACTCGGTTGTTTGGATGCATCGCGGTGAGAACGCCACCTCTGCAGCTGCCTCAGACGTCAATCTTTCTCTGTTGCCACTCTTCATTTTTTTACTTTAGAGAGTCCCCTCTTTGTTTGGGACCTTTATCTTCCTCTCAACCTATAAGACATTTATCTCTGTCTTTCCTTCCACCCATAGATCTTCCCACTTGACCCAAAAGACCTCTACCTTAGCCCTCTATCTATACCTCTGCGTTGCCTTATCTTTCCTTGCTCTCTATCTTGCCTTTCCTTGACATGCCTTTCCATGTTCCAAGCGTTTCCTTAATAATATGCGTTGTTTCTCCTCGTCTTTTGCTAAGCGCCGTATGTGTGATTATCGTTTGGTTTGTTTGATGTCTGTAGAAAGCTCTCGTTCGCAGCTGCAGCTGTAGTAAGAAGAAGTCGACCGAAAAGAAAGATCATTGGCTCGACTACGCCGAACCAGATTACGACGTTTGTATCGACAGACAGAGAGACGGGCAAACAGACAGACAGACAGACAGATAGACAGACGACCTGTGTGTGTGTTCGTGTCCGTCTCATTCTTAGTCTTTTTCTGTAGTTATCATAGCTAATAAATAGTCTTAGATAGGATTTAACTGAAACCATGCCTGGTCAGCCCTAAACTTTGACCCAACTGATCTTATTGAAATCTTTGTTTTCTGTTTTTCTCATTTTAATAATTTTCTTGAACGTTGATTTTGATTTTCTTTCTGCAGCCACGCTTTATTTCTGACGTCAAAGACGTGACACGTGTCATTTGGATCTTCCTACCGATGCCAGTGTTCTGGGCTCTCTTTGATCAACAGGTGCGTGTGGCGGATCATTTAAATTGGACCTTATCAATGTAGGCAGATGATGGCTTGACTGCTGCGGCTGACGCCTTGAGTCCAAAAATCGTCGTTGTTTTCGCAGTTCTACTTAAGGTGGCTTCAGGTTTAATATTGAACCGTGGACACAGATATTATTTCTAATGATCACATCGATCGGCAGACAAGCAGGAGATGAAATTCTATTTACATCATTTGAATTTATTTGATATCCTACTTTTACACACTTGGAGATAACGCATCGTTTCGTCTAAGTGGTACATGACAACGTTACATGCATACGGAACTGTTCTGCTGTTAGAATGCGCCAACACTCACGTCTACATAATCTAGGTTGTTTACTTGACCAATAACTCTCCCTTGCAATTTAACCATCAATTATTCACCTACCTAGCAACAGAGAGAGCTTGTGCTTTCATTCAATTTATTTGCACTTATGTTCATAATAACAAAGCCGATTTATAAGGCGCCGTAAACGCGGCTCTAACCACTACAAGGGTGCCGAAATGCTGATGTTGTTTATCTGTGATACAGGGATCGCGATGGACTCTGCAGGCGACACAGATGAACGGAAAACTGGTGAGATGTTCGAATCACAAATAATCTCGTTTTGATCAATATTTCAGTATATCCATCTGGCAACTAAACAAAAAGATTATAGCCCTTGCAATTCGTGCTTTATTGAGTTCTTAATGTCTTACACATTCATTCGTTACCGACGTTTAAGTCATGTTTTGAAAGCTGGCGTTCTAAGCAATTTAAGCGCCGATTACTATGGTAACCATTTCATGTATTCTAATATTAGGCCGTGTAACCAAAGGTACAGAAAATGAGACACTGGCTGATGGTAAGAGAATTAGAGAGACAATGGTGTTTTATTTTATCAGAACGGTCATTTCATTTCAGGGTCGTTACACCATTGAACCGGATCTGATTCAGGTCAGCTGTTTAGCTACAATCGATTGCGAATGTTGGAATGAAAGGTAGCCGTGTAGCTGATATGATGTGACGTAATGTAATGTGAAAAGAAGGAGGCGATATAGAAGTCGTGTTCTATTTCAAAGGATCATTCTCATAATTTTTAGTACAATGATTAAACCAAAATCGACATAATTATCTGATAATTTGTTGAGTGGTGCGGTTGCTATTTACAGGCGGTCTTAATGAAATTTTAATCTCATAATGTATTTGTCGGTGTTCTTGTCTGCTTAGGTGTTAAATCCGTTGTTGGTCGTAATTTTTGTTCCTATTTTGGAAAGTCTTGTCTTCCCGTGTTTCAGTAAACTTCGAATTCCATTCAGGTCAGAAGTAAAGGCAAATATCTCCTTATTACTCACCTCCTCCTCATCGTTCCTAATCTGTTCTTCGTCTTTCTATTCCTTCACATTTTCCTCCTCCTCATTAACATCTTTCTAATCCCTCTGATTGTAGTTAAGTGTCAAACTGTGATTAATACATTAATATTATAGTGGTACAATTCATAGACTTTAAATAATTGATTATTATATTTTTCATGCATTGAATGAGGGCCCAATCTGGGTCACATAAAAATTTCCAAACCTCTGGGTTAAAGCCCCCTCTCGTCGTTTTCTTCAAGTCTGTGCCTTCCTCTGCATAAAACGTTTTCTTCTTTTTGTTTTGCTGTTGGTGATGTAGACCTCTGCAGAGAATGGGTTGGGGAATGATTCTGGCGGCATCGTCTTTCGTCATCGCAGCTGGAATCCAGGCAATCATAGATGTAAGAGAATATCTCGCTCTTTGTGTCTGTCTGTCTGTCTCTCTCTTTCTCTCTCTTAGAGCATACTTTTATGCCTATCGGTGTAGGTCTGCCTATGTTTCTCTGTTACTTAAAATGAACGCTTTAAAGATTCAATCTCAACTGAAGGCGACATACTAATGTTGACTGATGCAACTTATGTACGACACAAGTAAATGTTTATGTTGTCCCGTTGCTTTATGTAAATCTTTAGCGTTGCATGAGGATGCTTCTGTCACCTGACAACCGTTGTTATTGTTGCTGTTGTATCTGTTGCCTTTTGCAGAGGGATATTCCATCGCCGGTAGCAATTGGACAGACAAGAATTCAGTTCATCAATACGTCACCCTGTACCATCAACATCTCATCAACAACAGATTCCAACGCTTTATTTGCGCCTCAACTAATCCCATCTTTCGCAGTTAGTAGCATAGGACCTACTGTTCACTTATTTCAACATTCTAACATATATTTAAATCCAATTGTCCATTTAAATCTCTTTCCAAAAAAGTCTTTTGATAATCACCTTTTGATGTCCACTTAATCCACTTCATAACGTCTATTAACTGTTTCCTGACGTTCAATCGTACTTCTAAATCCATTTGCTACTTTTTATGTCACTCCAGGTGAAAATCCCAGTGCGTTGTTGATGTGTGTAGATGATTATAACTTATAGAGACTATTTGTTTAGAAGTACCAAGCAGACGTTGCAGCATTGTGTGTGTGTATGTGTGTGTGTGCATGCGTGTATGTATATATATGTGTGTGTGTGTGTGTGTGTGTGTGTGTGTGTGTGTGTGTGTGTGTGTAGCATCTTCAGAGTGCCTTATTAAAAGCGATCGGAGTAATTAAGACCGAACCTCTTCAAAGACCGAACCTCTGCTATGACCGAACCTCTTCAAAGACCGAACCTCTACTATGACCGAACCTCTTCAAAGACCTGACTTGATGAGTCTCTTTTTGTATCATTGTGTTTGACAGAATACTGGACAGAATGAACTGAAGGCAGGCAACTTGACGCTCACAGTCGATTGGACGCAATGTGGAAACATCAATGGCAAACCACTCTTCAAGGAATATCAGCTCCAGTTCCAAGAGCAGAAAGCTTATCAAGTCTTCCTCGGCAACGACTTCATACCACACCAGGTGCCATACTTCGCATCGCTATGTCCTTCCGTCATTGTCCTTCTTCTATTGTTCTCATACCATATCCATTTGCCTCTTGTCTGCTCCTATTCCTCCATCTCATGGTTGCTCTGAAGGAGCGTCGATAAAGCTGATACAAGTCAACTGGAAATAGAACACGTCGTACGTTTATAAATGATGGCAATTTGAAGGAGCAGGAGAGGGAGAAGAAGGAAAGGATAAGCAAAAGAAGAAGAGGGTCAAGATGGAGAATAAGGCGAAGAAGGAGGAAAAGGAACGGCAGTATTAGAGGAAAGGTGGAACATGAAGGCTGTTGCCAATATCCTTTTTACGTGCGTCTTAATGAATTATGTAGGTTTATGGTATTGGATGCCAGATGCAGTATGTGTAATTTTGTGGTTTAATTAAGTTGTCCTTGATTAAATATCAGCAACAAAGAAACTAGCACCAGACGGCATAAAACTGAATTAAAAGGAGTTTTAAAGGACAGCTATCGCATAGGATTATTGAATGCAAAGCAAAGACCCAAGCTGTGAAAATTTATATTTAACGGTCGACTTCAGATAGTCTGCTCAGATGTTGCAGAATGACGCGTTAATGAATTATCGCTATCCCAGAAAACATTAGATGGAAGTCGACTGTCGAAGTGAGAGGAACTCCTAGAAAAATGCACTTAATGCGATTACAAAATCGAACTAAATCCGATCACTTTGGTTGAAGATCGGAATGAAACGAGAGTTGTTCGACGATGCGATTCTAAGAAGCAAACGAATAATAAGCGAAAGAGAGGGATTGAATTCTTTGACCGAGTTGCGATGTCTGAAGCGGTGATCTTCGTCCTTCATCAATATTACTATTGTTGAACGTTTTGTTGGGATTGAAGAAGAGAAGGAATTGGTTCTATGGACGAAGACTAGTTGACAACGAACGCTGAGCAATTTTTAGAAGTCTTTCAATCCATTGGGTTACTTGTATAGATGGAGAGGTCGATGGTGGGGTCATGTTCTTTCAATTGTTTGGGTTTGAAACGAAAGAAGAATATCTTCATCAGTTCTTCTTCTTTTATTCTAGATCGAACAGACGCAGCTGAAACCAACCGATGAACTTAAATCAACTGTCAGGTCAAATGTCACACATGATCGATCAATATGTTCCGCACTCAGTTTCGCTCTGTCTCTCTGTCTTCTTTTGTCTCTGTGTGTGTCTCTGCCTCTGTCTGTCGATTTTTCTCTCTTTCAATTCGTTTGAGATCTATGGCGTCTTTGACATGAATTTAACCAGCCACATCATCAGCTCTGCCTGTCTCAAATGTCTTCTCAATCACCATGAAGCGTCTCATTCTGAATATGTTGTAGCTGCCAAAGAGAATGCAGGTCTCATGAGCACACAGAGGATAAGGAGGAGGATAAGGAGGAGGTAGAAGAAGAGGAGGAAAGGGAGGAAGAGGAGGAGAAGGGGAGTGGATGAGAAAAAGGGAAAGATATGGAGGAAGGAGTTGATGAGCAAGATACTTTAACGGAATAGGTGGATTTTCCGATGAAGGAAATGAAATGCATTAGGGTTAATTAAGAGAAAATGGCGCTGGGAGGAAGAGGGGGTTGGTTAAAAGAACTGGAGATGACGGAGTTGAAAGAGGAGCATCAATGTGCGTCTGTTGAAAGAGAATTTCTCGTCGCCTGGGTTGCGGAGAATTATGGGAGACAAACGAAGCGACTCGCTTTTTAGAAATCTAAAGACTGTGAGCGAAAGAGATTTCTTATAAGTTGTGCTATCATCCGAACTGGGGTAAAACCATCCATTGTGGAGTTAAGAGGAATTGGAAGAGAAAAAAGACGAAGAAGAACAGAAGTGGAATAAGAACAACAAGTACGAGGAAGAGGAGGAGGAGGAGGAAGAAGAAAAGGAGGAGGAATACGAGGAGGAGGAGGAGTAGAATGCAGAAAAGCTGGGGGAGGAAGAGGAGGAGGAGGAGGAAGAGGAGGAAGAGGAGGAGGCGTTAGTCATCGTCATCAGTCCTAATCTTTTCTTCCGTCTTCTTCAATAAATGTAATTACTTCGAAAAATGGATAGATGCAATAATTAATTGAGTCTGGGTAAATGAGCGAGGCTCTGTCTGTGTGTCCGTCTGTCTGTTTTTGCATATGTTTATATGTATGTTTATCTATCTGTGACGTATGAGGGTAAAAAAATAGGAGAAAAAGCGAATGTACTGGAAATTGAGTAAAGGTAGACTGGGAAATGAGAAGGAGGAGGATGAAGCGAAGAAATAGGAGTAACACAAAGAGTATAAAGAGGAAGAACGGGAACAAAATAGAAAAGAGTATGAAGAGGACGACGAAGACGAGGAGAATAAATGGGAGAATATAGAGGAGAATAAAGAGAAGAATAAGGGAGAGAATAAAATGGAATAAAGAAAAGGATAAGAGAAAGAGAAGGAGGAGAATAATGAGCAGAATAAAGAGGAGGAAAAGTCAATGGGGAGTAAGGCGCTGACATAGTAATCTTATAATGGAGCCAAATCGGGTGAAATCATCAGCCCAGGGAACAGATCTGGTGTGAGCACGCAGACGCAACTGGTGCTCCACGGTCCTTATCTTCCACCTCTCTTCCATCCTTCCAGCCTTATTCCAGGTCGTGTTGCTTTTCTCACATTCAATACGCTTTGTCATTTCTCTTTCATATTTACTTTGTTTCTCTTCCCGCCGGTTATGTCTCGTCCCATTTCATATATCACGACCGTTTTTCCTCTCACCTTTTCCTACTTTCCCTCCAATTGCTTCTAATTGCTTTGCTGAAATCCTTCCTATTGACTTACGACGTCTCGTGATAGATTGAATAGCAAAACATTTGGAAGACGATAGTTTCATCATTTGGCCTTTTCAATCATTTGACCTATCCTTTCATTTAAAATTTTCCATAATTTGAAGATTATCTATTATTTGACCTTTCCTTTCATTTGACCTGTTCCAAAATTTGACATAATCCATTTTTCGACATTTCCATAATTTTAAATTTCCATCATTTAACATTAATTTGACCTTTCCAAAATTTTACCTTTCCGATTAATAAGTCTCCGATAGACACCGCAGTCTCCTTCCTGAGTTAGCAAGAGGTGGTCAAGCAAGCATCTGGTGATGGTGGTTATGGTAGTGATGTTAATTGTGATGGTGGTTTTGCTGCTGCTAATGCCATTCAGCCATGACCATGTGACTGGGTTGACTGTGATAGAATCTGCTGCTGCTTCTCTTTCAAATGATTCCAGGGTTAATTGAGTAAATAATTTCCGAAGAGCCTTCACACCTGGTTGATCATTGATGTCTTATCATTGATGTCTTGAGGTCCTTATGGACTTAACTTGAGTTTTCTGTAGCTTCATTACCTATGCAAATGAATCGCTCTCTATATTGCATTTCATAAGGATCATATAATTATGTGAGTTTGTGTGTAATCACAGATTCTACAATTCACTGGACGCATCGTTTGCATCGATTAATCTGACAACAGTGAAAGGTCAAGAGAATGTTCCAAGGTCACTCGGTGCAACTAACATGAGATCCGTGTCCGCTTACGAAGCGATTACTCTCTTCAAGTGAGATGATGATGATGTTAATCACTTCTCATAAACATTATCAGAACACAGTTGTCTATATATAACCATCATCGTAATCACCTAGGAGCCAGCTGTGAGGCAGTATTCGTTTCCATACGAAACCGACGTCATGATTCGAGGCAGTTGCAAATTATGACTTCTTGACACGTACATTTGTTTCAAGTGTTTTCTGCTGAGTGTGAATTATTGTTGAATGTCTGCGTGAATATCATGAACTCATCATCACCTGAGATTGTCGTGATGCAGCTTCTAAAATAATGGCCAATGATCTGGCGCAGGTTAGAGATGCAATCGGGCTACAGTTTTGATGAAGAAACAGATTAGACAGATTGCAGGCGTAACTGTTGTCGATAGAAGCGCGTGATGAACTTGCTATTCAAGCGATAAACGGTTAGTCAGAGAGTATTGTTTCATTTGGAGGACAAAAGCATCGCAGACTATGCATACTCCTTCAAAAACAGATGAAGATATGATTATGTGAGTGAACAATATCCATTTATTGACTGGAAAAGCTATTTGTAGGAAAAATATGATGTGCAAGATAACGCAATGATATTGATTATTGTTATCTATTCGTTAAGCTTTTTCGTCGAAGTCGTTCTCCCAGACAATACAACGCAGACAATGGCAACGGAAGTGCACTCGCAGAATGGCGCTGTATACACCATCATCCTCCGCAACCGAACGACGCCCAACGTCTCCTCCTCCTCCCCTTCTTCTTCCGCATCCGTGAGTCAATTTCATCCATTGACGATGTTACGCTTAACAGTCATCCGACAATCACTGTATCTCCTCACTCTATCCGCTTCGACGGTGACAAGTACAACACTCGTCATCCGTACAATGTGACATCCACTCCGTTGGGATCGAGTGAGACCAGGGATAGGACAGACGCAGACAGACAGACAGACCGACAGAAAGACAGATACAGACGGACATACAGACAGACGGATACAGACGGACAGAGATTGTGGCAAATAGAAGAATCAATCTCCATATCACTAGAGAACCAAGGACAGAACCAACGTTACGCTTCAAGTGGTAGAAACGTTGACTGCTGCTGTTTCTCCATTAGAAGAACATTTCTACTTGTCAGTCAATGGACAACTCAATGTCCCTTTCCTGTATACCTCTCTGTGTCTGTTTCTCTCTATCTGTCCCCTCCTTTATACCTCTCTGCGTCTCTCTCTGTCTCTGTCTCTCTCTGTCTCTCTCTCTCTCTGCCTCGTTCATCCTCCAATCGGTTCATTATTCAGTTAATATCCTATCTTTTCTTCTATTATAAGATTATAGAAACAACTGCTTCGACGCTGGCCTTGATATTGGTCTTCACCTAGACCGGCGTTTGGCGGCTGTTGATGGTGATTGTGATGAGAAGGGTATTTTGTTTCAGCCGCAAAACCTCGAACTGGAGATGGTCCAATTGGTGGACATTCCGCCATGGTCTACAAATATTCTCCTCCAGATTCCTCAGTACGCCGTCATCTCATTGGGAGAATGTCTCTTTTCCATCACTGGCCTCGCATTCGCTTACACACAGGTGGGAATTACACCCGCACACATACACACCTAGACAAACACCCACACTCATGCACATAAACACCAACACATAAGCTTAGGTCACAGCGGTGGCCGATCATTTCGTCGCACTCATTATAAAGAAACTAGAAGGTGGATTGATGAAAAGAATGCGATTTTAACGGATGCAAGATTGATGAAGGAATGTCTGCCATGATATCAGCACCTCCACTTTCATCTGCTTTTCTTCTTTCGTTGTTTTCATCTGTAGCTACTTATATTTGAAAGATCCCTTATCTATTATTTAGAGAAAGAGATTCAATTTTTTTCTTGGCCACTATGGCACAACCCAATACATTATATATATAAAAACACAGAAGAACAAATGTAGCTCGAATTCACTCTATGATTATCCTTGAAGACTTTTCCAAACTTAGACATTCATAGCTAACGCAATTCGGTTGGTCATCAAAGACAAGGAATCGACAGCCTAAGTAGAACTCACGAAGACTAATTCCGGACATAATCTACTTAACGGAAGCTTTGGCATTCGTCTTTCACAGACAATGGAGAGTTCACCCCACACTATCGTTGTCCACCCAAGTACTTATTACGAAATACCTATAATGCCAAGATCTTCAAACGACAACTGTGACAGTCATGCATCAACTAGCAAGCAGTTGCCATAACAGTCTTACGTCAGAGCCTTTTATAAATTCCTGGCACTCCCTATTTGCACATACCTTAAATCTAGCCCATATCGTCTTACTGCCTCAACAGTGGTACAAACATAATTATTGTTCGTCTCTCTGCATAGAGTTATGAGGGAGGCAAAAACATTTCTCTTCTATCCACCTTCGCTCCTCCTTTGCTCCTCTTTTGTTCCTATTTTCTTCCTTCCTTCCTTCTCCTTCCTTCCTCCTTTCCTCCTCCTTTCCTCCTAATTGGTTCTCCTTCTCTCTTCCTCCCGTCCCTTCCTTCCGCCTTTCCTACTTTGTTTCCCAATTCCCCTGGACAGCAGGAGGCAGGTCAACCATCCGCGGCGATGAGCAATTGTCTTCTCTCGATTGCAAAGAATTGACACAATTATTATTATGATGAGACCATGCTGTTGCTACAAATTATGGTGACGATGAAGACGAAGATGAAAAGAAGAAGACGAAGAAGAAGAAGAAAAAGAAGAAGTAGAAGAAGAAGAAGGAGATGATCATGATGATTATGTTGAAATGGATTTCGGTAAAATGGAGGAGAGTTGTAAGTGATAGAAAGCAGATAGGACATTGAATGTAAACGGAATAAACAGAAGAGGGGCAGCGGATGTTGGCCTTGATAAAGGAAACAAACCTGGAACAGGAAGTAAGAGGTGGAAAGAAAAGAGGGAGACTTAGTAATTGACTATGTTGTTTGTTGCCTAGGCTCCAGTGTCAATGAGGTCATTTCTGTCAGCTATGTGGCTGGTAACAGTTGCTATAGGCAACGTGATCGTCATAATAGTTGCCGAATCAGGGTCGAGTCTTGAACAGGTCAGTCACTCAACTACGTCATCGGGGCATTCATCGCCAGATTTAAAAATAATATTGCGGGTCATGTGCAGTGCAGGCTACGCTGAGTACAAGTCAAATTGTTTACATGAGCATGAAATGCTGGATTTCAAGTTATGAGAAAGTAGGCCTACTACCCACAGACACATTTTATTTAAGGTGTATGCCTAAGATAATAAACCACAAATAACAAGTTTGTGAATATGTAAAAGAAAAATAACAATAGTTACGTAGCCGCTTATACAGGTAGGTTCTACTCGTATATGGCCTGAAAGTCCACGTTACGTATGAGCCGACGACCCCTAAAGTTTCGACTTTGGAATTGAAGAAATCTACGACTTACAAATAGAAATAAATCGACGCATAGTCGATCAATCTGGACATCTCGTGGTTTCTTTAAAAAACAATTAAACGTGAAAGAAACTTTCTCTTTGAATAAGAAACGTGTTAAGCTACTTAGAGAAAATTCGTGCAATCCAGGCGATTGTTTGTCGCAAGTCAAACGGCCTCTATTTAGTAAAGCCCTAAACTAATTATTGAAGTATTACTGTAGTTTCAATTGGAGATAAATAATATAAAATAAAGCATTATTCACAGTCGGGGCGCTTTATATTTAAAGTTTAAAGATCCTGGAGGTTCTTCTCAACTTCTCATCAAGTGGATTCAGAGATATCACTGACACATTCATCTGTCATTCTGCGTGGATAAAATTTCATCTTTTCGTATAACACTTCAATCTCTTCCAGTCTCCAACTCCTCCAGCATTGATCCAATCCCTTCTCCATAATACTGTAATCCCCTTTCCAATCAGTCATCTCTCCTAATTGTCTCTCCTGCTACCATTCAATCATTCCATGGGTCCTTCCCTCCATAGGTCCATTCCTCCTTGGGTCCAACCCTCCATCTGTTCCTCCTGCCAGAGCCTCTCTGCCCAGTAGGTGTAACTTATTATTGACTGTATTTGTCGTAGGTCTATGAATTCGTTCTGTTCGCTTGTCTGATGTTCTTCACAACATGCATATTCATCATAATGGCTCTCTTCTATCAATACGTCGACCTAAAAGAAACCGACCAACAATCGACTCAGTCGACCATCGAATACAGCGAGGAAGCGGACGGAGAAGACGAAGCGAAGAAGAAGATTCCAAGTGAGATAAAGGACCGCAAGAAGGCTTCCTCCAAGGCTGTTGAAGCAGGCGAACAGGAGGAGGAGGGGAAACACGGATGGAGCAAGACAGACGTCACTTACATGTGAAGACGACACGATGCACAATGCATCGTCTATAGAATCATAAACAAGGAACACATGTTGCAAGAACAATGGCAGCAACAGCAACATCCCATTCATAGCATTTATTTACCGATGAACTGACTTATTAAGTGAGAGAAGAAAATTAGTTCGTCTATTTCGTCTTATGCTCCAAAATGATGCACTTAATTAATCAGTGAAACGCTGTATTGATTGCTATCGAGATAAAACATCATTAGATTGAAACGATAATTACACTAATTGAGTTATTAGACTACTTAATGAGATGGAATCAATTTTTTTAATCAAACCTGTCGAATCCACTGCTAATTCATTGAAGCGGTACCTGTGACTATATTTGATCGTCTGTCTGTCTGTCTGTCTGTCTGTCTGTTTGTCTGCCTCTTTGTCTCTATACCTGGCTATCAGGATCTTTCGGTTAGTCTGATTTTCTGCCTGTGTGTCTGTCTGCAGCAAGCAAATCAATGCCGTCTGATTGCGCCGTACCAGGGAGAACGCCGGGAGATTGGTGGAGGGAAGGAAGGTTGGATTGGTTGGGGAATGAAGGTAGGAAGAATGAGGTGCAATGGATGAAGGAAGGGAGGGAAGGAAGGAAGGAAGGTTGAGAGGAAGGAGGAAACGATAGATGGAGGGATGGAAGGTAAAGACGAGGAGCAAGGGTTGTTGCTGTCGGTGTCATATGGAGAGAGGAAGGAAGGTTAGACGACACCTTCCATCTTTGGTTGTTGAAATTCGACTGTTTGTGAAGGATATTCAATGAATTTCAGTTTTAAGGATTTAGAATAGGGAGTTAATACTTTTAAGAAATGAAGATTTGATAAATGAGCTGTAGAAGCGAAGAACGATTGAGACAATAGATTTCCTTTCATTGGTTTTGTTCAATTTCCACAAATATTGATCTGTTTACAAAGTCTTTAGAATGCGTACATTTGTGAAGATCGAGAGAAGCTTTTAATTGAAATCCTTTCTCGTTCGGCATCATCTTCCTGCATCACACAAAGATGAGTAGCCGTGACAACATGTATGATGACTCTTGTAATGACACTTATGATGACTCTTGTAATGACACTTATGATGACTTTTATAATGACACATATGATGACTTATGATGACTTTTTAATGACACTTATGATAACCCATGATTACTCTTGTAATGACACTTATGATGACCCTTATGGTGACACTTATGATGACCTTCTGACCCTTCTGTGACCTTTTACTGACCAATAAGTTGAGACAAAGACAGAGATGGAATAAGAGCTGACCACTGTTCAAAGTTCCGTGACTTCTGTTCGACTCTTCCTCGAAGCAGCTAGGCTGACCGACGATGATTTGTTCCGAATGGAAGCCAATGCACTGGACGATTCAACCGGAAGTCCTGACATGGCGGTCATTGGCTTCAGCGGAAGTGAGGTTCTGTGTCTTCGTCTTCGACGGAGGAAGAGTTGAAGGAAGATGCGACGAAACCTCCTTCCGATTAAACAATAGACGAGGAAATTGACCGAAGAGTTCATTGTCAGCAGAACATGTGACAAGACTTTGACGTAAGAGATGAGGAACAGATGGGTGAGCGACAGGTGGTCTGAGGAGGAGGAGGAGTATGAGAAGGAGGAGAAGGAAGAGGAGGATGGTGATGGTGGTGGTGATGGTGGTGAGGGTAGTGGTGGTGGTGGAGAGAGTGGAGAGAGGTGTTCGGCTGATAGGATGATTCTCAGAGCGACATCTGGCAACTGGCATAAGATGAAGATACTGACAACAGTTACTATCATCATCGTCAGATTGTCACGCTCCACTGGTTTACGCAGCAGATGACGTCGGTTGAGACGTCGCAGGGCGCTGATCAGTCGACCGTTAAGGACAATGATGGCGATCAGTGGCCCGAAACTGCGAAAGATGACATGGCAGATGGTCTTGTAAATGACGAAGTAGAGGGCGCTCTGTCGCATCCGTGTTTTCACAGTCTGAAGGTGGTGTCCTCTTTCGTTGCTGCAGGCATCGATCGTTGTAACAACAACTGATTGTTGTTCTAGAAATACCGGAACACTGTATCCAATCGACAGAACGACGATTCCAGCGAACGCCATTTGAGCGTGACGTATGCTGTACAGCTGGCGACTCATCGGTTGACAGACAGCGATGAATCGATCGACCGTGACGAGTAGGACCGTGTAGACGGTCAGCATATGTCCGATGGAGACTACACCTGGCAGGTAGGGGTCGACGAGTGCGTAGCCATGCGTGACGACGCGAGGCCATTGATTATGACCGGTTTTGATGGAGTAGATGAGGAGACAGGAGATGAGGAAGAAGATGTCGACGGCTGCCAGTGTCTGCAGCAGCCAATTAGTCGTCGTTGTTGTCGTTGTGTTCTTATCAGACGATGTTTCTTTGTCTTGCCTTAGAACAACGACTGAAGCGCAGTTACCGATGAATCCAACGATGCAGAACACTACTACGATGTAGACATTCATGACGAACCGATATCTAACGAACGTCATCATCATCATATCGTCACCTTCGGTACGTTGTCCGTGACGACCACCCGCACCAGGCACATTGTCGTCGTCATCATCATCATCATCGTAATAGAGATTATCATAGTCGTGGATGTTTTGTGATGAGTTGATGCAGAGCAATTGGTTTGAATTCGATTGGAGAAACTCCTCCTCCTCCGACAGCAACAGTGTCAAGTGTGGTTCAGACATTGTCAGTGTCTTCTATCCATGAAACCACTCAGAGTACGAAGAGATAAGGAGCGTCGACCGATCAACAAGTGTCTCATGGAATGCGTATCTTACATGAGCCGCAACTGATGATGTTCTGTGCATCCAACGAATTCCTTCTCCAACTCCTTCATTTCCATCTGCGCGTTTTCTGCTAGCGACGGATGCTGTGGCGGCTGCTGTTGGTCCCTGCTTCCGCCTCCTTTGCTCGTGACTGGCATCATCTCAGTCATCATCAGTCGTCAGTCACCGATCCCAGGCTGCATCGGTTGCCATTACGCGTCCGTGCTTTGCTAACAGAGAGCGTTAGATGCTTCATGGAGCGCTCTCTAGGATGCACCGTCGACGACATCTGATAATTCAAGTGTTGAAGCCAAGCAGAGGAAAATTTTTATTTATAATTAAAAGCAACTTTTGGAAAGGAGAATTGGAAATGGAGAGAGTTTCCATAAGAAATAAAAGAGTGTTAAAAGAAAAAGGCAAATGGAAAAATGTGGTTATCAGTAAAAAAGTTGAATATGAACAGAACTGTCAATAATTATAAACCGGCGATTACAGATTGGAATGGGAAATTTAGGAGTAACGGTAGTCAGATAACGAAATGAGAAATGGAAGAATTCGTTCAATTAACGATGACATCGAAGGAGATTTCCATCTGTCTGCTGCCTAAATATCCGACTTCTGTCTGTCTATGTCTATGCTTGTCTCTCTGTCAATTTATCCTTCTGTCTGTCTATGTCCCTGTCTGTCTGTCCGACTCTATCTGCAATTTCTTTGGCGTCAAATAATAATTGTTAGCATCAGATAACAGGCAGACTCACGAAGCGGAGTCACAGACACAGGCAGACAGAAGGACAGAGACACAGACACTGCAGACAGACTGTAAGACAAATGGAAGAGAACCGTAGCCTGACCCTGCTGTTGCTGCTATGCATGCATCTGTCTCGTGTTTGAGTTTTCGTTGTCGTCATTCGTTCGAATCTTTTTCCGTCGACGCTCGATATCATATTTTCAATTAGAATCCGATTCTTTTGGTCTTCTGCGCATCTGGCTATCGCCATCTTAGATCCGCAGCCAACCTTTAACATCGCAAATAAATGCACCGTCGATCATTCGATCCAACAGGACGATGATCAAGACGATCCACCCACGGACGCCGCACACCATTGCATTATCGACCCTTTCGGTTTCTGAAAGACCTTGCCCATGGGTTAGGGTTAAAGGTTAGGGTTAGGGTAATAACCCTAACCCATGTGCAAGATCTTTCCTAACCCTAACCCTTTCGGTTTCTGAAAGACCTTGCACATGGGTTAGGGTTAAAGGTTAGGGTTAGGGTAATAACCTATGTGATCTAGCTTTTCTAAAAAACTTTAACAGACTTTCGACCGATAATGTGTCCTTTTTCCTAACCATCGTGTACGTATCTAACTTTAGTCATCCAAAAATTCTTCTAATTATGACTATACAATACAGAATATTAAAATCAGAACTGTAAACCAAATAATGAAGCATTAAAACTTTAAAATGCAATTATTGTTAGTGTTTTATTTCTTCGTGAAAGTTAACAAATTTAAGCTGTTAACTATGATGCTTAACAAAAAAATAACCTGCAAAATCAATGTCTTATAGATGTTTTTAGCTACTTAGCCCTTGCAATGGGGGGTAGTTCTCAAATGTACGTACGCATGGGGAGGGGGTCCGCGAAATGTAAGCAGTGCAACAGAGGAGGGGATCCGAAAAACCGATTTTTGCGTACGTAATATATGGATGGACCCCATAGGCCTATATTAGACAGACAGAAAGACAGGCAGGCACGCAGGCAGACAGACAGAGTAGTGAAGTCGTTGTCTCATAAAATAATTTCGCTAGAAGTTTTTGACTCTTGTAAAGGTTTGAGGAATGGAAGCCTTTAATTTAGAAATAATTTCTCACGATGCAAAAACAAATCAAATTACGAGGAAAGCATTTACTCTATTAACGCCGACAACGATTCCACGAATCATTTCATGTACTCATTGATTTAATAAAGATTAGACGCAGCCAAAGAAAAGAGATTAGTACACGTAATCATTTGAATGAGAAGCCATGCATTGTGTATAGAGAAGAAATGTATTTTCATTTGTAGGTTTCCCTAAAGTACTTAAGAGGAGCGAAGGATGATTTTCAGCCGAGATATCATCATCTCTGAAACATAGACAGATATATTCATGAACCGTTGAGACATCTGGTGAGTGAAACGAGATATTTGGCGACTGCAAATTAAACTCCGAAACTCGTTTCATTTGAACCGTGTCTAATTCGTCAGCCATTGATTGATTACCCGGATGTTAGGCAGCAACGTTAAAGAGCTGTGACCTTGGAAGGTCACTGGTAGACCTCAGTATGCGAATGGGTCGTCTACCTCATCGCTATTCATTAGTTTTGATGCACTTTCCATTGCAGATATCAGTGGTTCCGATGGAACGTCTGCCAAAGCGGAACTTGCTAAAGCATCGTTCTCAAGATCTAACGGTTCCGCTGGAATATCGGCTATAGCTGAGCCTGCCGGAACGTCGTAGTTCTCAGAATCAAACGGTTCCGCCGTAAGATCGGCAAGAGTGGCCCCTGCTGGATCATCCACTTCCGCGAGAAGGAGCTCCAGCGCTGGTGGGTCAGCGACGGCAGTGGTTGCTGGAATGTCAAGGTCGACCAATTGTACGACTTCGTCTGGCAGAGCATCAGCTGCGGGCGATGGTTCTGCCTGGAAGGATAGAACGTCTTTTCCGTCCGCGTCGTCCTCCATCGACATCCAATTGATGTCCGAATCCTCCGGCAACGGAGGCTGAGGCGGTCGAAGGAAGTCCACCCAGTCGATGGTCAGTGGGTGTAGCATCCGTTCCGGTGGACAGGTCATCAGAACGTACGTGTCCAGTTCAGCTGCGGCTGATTCTGGCACAGGGTAAGAGGACCTTCTGTCGTCCGTCGATATATCGTCGAGGTCGACCTGGATCGCTTTGTCGAAGGTTTCCAACGGAATCCTTGCTTCAAGGACCATTGACCGACTGGGAGATGGAGGAGGAGAGTGTCTCGGAGCAACTGAGCGAATCAACTCAACCTGGATAGCCTTGCTCGCCTTTCCAGGTGGAAGCCGTTCATCGTCCACCTCCGATGGAGGCAACCTTCCCGCTAAATCAGCTTCACCTCCTAGTTCGCGGAGGATGATCTTCGCTAGACCCACGTCGTTCCTCGCTTTCCTCCTTCGCTTCGGTTCCAGATATTGGTTGATTGAACTTCCACTGCCCTCACCCTCACCCTGCCCATCACCCAATCCAGATGACGCCATCTCCACTGATGCCAAGGACAATGACGCCCTCCTCCGTCTGGAGGTCTCCGTCGTCGTCTTTTGGTTCCACTGACCGGCCTTGACGGAACAGTCGTGAAGAATCTGGCGCCAGTAGTTAGCGATAGGACGTCGACCTCGACTTTGGTCGGGTGCTGCCAACCTATCCACCCCTTCGTCCGTTATGTATCGTCTGATTGCTCGACTGGAGATCGTTATCTTCTTCATGATTGGTCCGTAGCGATCGAATCGTCGTCGACATCGAGGCGTTGGCTTGACAACCGGTGGCCACGGTCTGTGATTGGTGCGACTTCGACCGCTCGACGCACGACACTTGCGCCTCTCAGCTAAAAACAAACCAGGGCCAGGTAAAATAAGGAGGCACTCTCAGATGAAACGAAAGGCAAACCAGAGCCAGGCAAAATAAGGAGGCATTCTCAGATGAAATGAAAGGCAAGCCAGAGCTAGACCAAATAAGAGGGCACTCTCAGATGAAATGAAAGGCAAACCAGAGCCAGGCAAAATAAGGAGGCATTCTCAGATGAAATGAAAGGCAAGCCAGAGCTAGACCAAATAAGAGGGCACTCTCAGATGAAATGAAAGGCAAGCCAGAGCCAGGCTAAACAAGGGGGCATTCTCAGATGAAATGAAAGGCAAGCCAGAGCCAGGCTAAACAAGGGGGCACTTGGTCTCCTATCCTTTGAATTCGATCCTTTGCGTGAACTGATCGCAACCGTGCGCCAGATGAGATTGGAAAAGGCGCCAATCATCGATAGATTAGACAAAAAGATTAGATCATAGGGTTTTGGTTATCGACATCTTGGATGAGAAGTGGACACTGTCTCCAAGTAGTTTCGTAATTCTGTCACTGCATAAATCTGACGTCATCATTGAGGTCATAAATTTCTCATAATTTCTCATGCGAAGGAAGATCAGTGTCATCAATGACGTCATCCTATCAGTCAAGAGTCATCATATCTCGGTCTCAGATGATGGATTCTCTTCAAGAGGAGCTACATAAATAAGTACTCATCGTATTGATAAAAAAGTCTTAGACCTACCTCTAAATTGATGCGGATTATCCCATTGAAAGGCTGATGTCGGTTGTTCCTCTCTCAACAAATCCTCGACTGCTCCCTGGATCGTAACGAAGGACATGTACTGAACCCAAGGATCCGTCGGCTGAACGTTTCCTATCGCACAACGACCACATCTCCTTCAACGCACCTCAGACTTAACTTCTTTTCACATTCAAATATTCAGACTCGTAGGCCTAGAATCGCTTCTTCAATTGTAAGTTGCTATTAAGCCATGTCTATAGTCATTAATAGAGGACCTACATAAATTAAAACTTGTGGGTACGACAAAATGGGATAATCTGACCCTAAACAATATCGAATTCTTTTACAGTCCATACGCGTCTTTTGGCTAAATTCGAAGATTTCTTAATGAATGAGGAGGGTGATTGGAGGTTATAGAAATTGGCAACAACTGAACGGACGAAACTGGCGACTCCTACCGGAAGGACAAGGCTGTCTGAGTTGAAGGTTACATAGCGTCCTTCGGTTGACCTCTGCTTCGAGATAATCAGCAAAGAATCTGACAGCCTCCAGAGGTCGAGAGACGAGCACAGCTCTTAGCATCTTGTTTAATAAGGTTGGAAACCCATTCGGTAGTCTTCGGTATTTCTCCACTTTCGCCATGGTTCCCTACGCCACTCCACAGGTCAGAGGTCAAGTGATTCAGCCTGAAGTCGATCTTTATACTCAGCTTCTGATGTGATTTGAACAGTTAATTGACGAGATTTCATGCATCTCAATTCGTTTCTTCGTCAGTCGAGTTCTTGAACTTTTTCGATAATCTTAGAGAATCGGTTTCTCCTTCTTATAGTTCTCGTTATTTCGACTTCTTATTTCGTTTCAGTGGACGCAAGGAATTAAACGTCATCAGAAACAATAGACCGATGTTTCGGTGACGTCACGTCATCTTCCATTTCGCTTTTAATAGACCCCAGCGCTTCATCGTGGACTGTGCAACTGTTTAGCCATACAGCCTAGAAGTCAAATATAAATCATGACTGCCAAATTACGAGTTTTTCTCCCAAAATTCGCTGGTCGCCATTACCCTACCCTTCTATTTCTTTGTCAGTCTACTAATTATAATACCCAGATCATCCTCCCATTAGGACTTAGGACCCAAGCTGCACTATGCAGCCTAGTTAGACAACGGCTACTGGCTACCTCATACTCTCATTAATCCCTATTGCTAAGACCAACTGACTGAATCTAGACCATCCTTCCCTCAGATCTCGATTGCACCAGATTGGTCACTATGCTGTGAGGCACACAATATTTAAACTGTGGAAATAATTACCATTCCAATTCAAATTAAACTACGAAGCTTTGGTATCAATTAAAATTGATTGACAAAATAATTGAGTATGAATTCAGATTACAGTTCTAAGATAATTTTAATTACAATTTGAATAATCAGAATAATTTCAATTTCGAATTCAGTAATAAAAATAATGAAAACTTTCAATTACAGCTTCTTATGTGCTGAACTTTTAAAAATTAACTAATTATGAGCGAACACCAAACACCGTTCTTTAATCTATTTAATGCTCAGCATAATAAGAGTCGGCTACTAGAAGTAGCTTAGAATGCCTAGAACTTGGCCTCAGTTATTTATTGATTTCAATTAGATTTATGGCGACTTAATTCCAAGTGAGATTACTCATTGACTATTTCTATAGCGCTTTTATTAAGGAGCTCATCCGTATAATATGATAACCAAGGTTCTTAGTAAAGCACAAACACTCACATGCATATCAGAAAGATATTAGTTATGAACCTCAAAGTTAAGAGACCTCTGTGACACATAATCCTTAACATCCCTAAATCGATTACAGCAAAATGTATAGAAGGCCAAATGTGTCCACTGCCACTCGCGATTTTATGCGGTCCTTGTATTTCCTTTCGCCAGGTGGCGCCAATGTGAAATTGTGTTGCTATTGTCCAGTTATCACAGTCATGCTGCTAGTGAGTAGGATATTTAATAGGCCAACGTGACATTCACAATAGATCAGAAACATTGCACTTTGAAATCAGAATTTACAGATTGATAACGTATGCTAGCCAAATTATAATTTCAACTGCAGCCCTGGTGACATTCAAATTATAATCAAGTTGTAAATATAATCAAGTTGTAAATATAATTCAGTTGTAATTGTAATCTAGTTGTAATTGTAATCCAGTTGTAAATATAATCCAGTTGTAATTTTAATTCATATGGACAATAATTGCAACCAATTGCTGCTGTGATCCAATTATAATTCCAATTAATTTGTAATTATGATCCAATAAAAATTGTAATACAGCTGAATCCCAAACCAGTTGTAATGACATTCCACTTGTAACTGCAAACAAGCTGCAACTGCAATCCAGTTATACCCTCAATCCAAATGTATTGTAATCCACTTGAAATTCCAATCCGATTGTAATAAAAACCTCGATGCAATTGCAATCTATTTGTAATTGCAGCTCACCTGCAACGACATTCCTCTTGCAATCATTATCCCATTGTAACTGTGATATAAGAATACGCGCTTTGCAGCCATAAATGCAACCACTAGTAACTTAGAATCAGCTGTAATTTCGATCCAGTTGAGTGCGAGTCCGCCAGTCGACAAATAGTTCACCGACAATTAGTCACAGACAAAGTGGTTCATTGCAAATTTTTCACTGACGAACAAGACTTATTTGACGACAATTAATGGTTAACGGACAAAATGCTAATTACTATTCGTCCATTGTATGCGATGAAATGGAAATAGGCCTCTATTGTTTTTTGGTTTGATGATAACAATGCCTATATACCAATCCAACTTTTATTTCAGAACAAATTATGTTGATCAATCCAACTCCCATTTGGGCATAAGCAAGAATTCTTGTCAGTATAGTCCAATTTCCATCTCAGCAAGCATTATTATCTTCGATAGGCCTATAGTCATATAATCTAATTAGAAAGAATATTTTTCATCAATCCAACTTCTATTAATCTATTTTAAGCCATTATTATTATTATTATTATTATTATTATTATTATTATTATTATTATTATTATTATTATTATTATTATCTTCATCATCATCATCATCATCATCAACATCTTCATCATCATCATCATCATCAACATCCTCATCATCATCATCATCATCATCAATTCAACTTCTATTTAGCCAAATGCAATGGACGATTAATAATTATTTGATCTTGATCAACTTTTGTCATGAACCATTAAATTTAGTCCTCAACCCTTTTCGGGTACATCATTTTATCGGTGAATAATAATGTGACGTCATACGTGTTACAACAGTGTCCTAACTGCAGAGCAAAATAATAATATGTAATAATAATAATAGTAATAGCCCACTATAATAATAGCCTACGTAATAATAATAATAATAATAATAATAATAATAATAATAATAACATCACATCTCCGGATATTATTTGTATCGCCTGAGGATTATTAATACCTCGGGCAAAATAATGATAATAATAGCAGCAACAACAATAATAATAATTATAATAATCTTCGTTTAATTTCAAACCGACAAATCGCAGTATTATTATTTATTTATTTATTATTTATTTATTTATTATTTATTTATTTATTATTTATTTATTTATTATTTATTTATTATTTTTTTATTTATTTATTATTTATTTATTTATTATTTTGTATTTATTATTATTTTAAAAAATTATTTTTTTATTATTTATATATTTATTACTTATTTATTTATTATTTATTTATTTATTTATTTATTTATTTATTAAATTTGTAAAGCGCACATGGTCACACCTAAATGTGAATCTGAGGCGCGGATTGATTGCAAGTAACGTATGAGCGAATGATGACGAATCATTGCAGAACTGTCGGCAGCCATGCAAGGGGCTCATTACGATATGCATCTCATTTTAACAAACGCCGCCGCCTAGCGAATGAAGGAAGGAAGTCAACCTAGGGCCATGATATCGTTTGAACCAATAAAATTTTTAACACGCATCTTAATCGTAGAATTGACCAACGACAAGATATTATTTCTATGAAATAATTTTTCAACTATAATTATTCAGTTTACAGAGGAACAGAGTATTTGCATTCATTAGCCTTACAAGATTCCCGTCGTCACATCAGCGATGAAAGATGTCTTGTGTGCATTTGGTGGCATCTCGCTTGATTGCTATGCAAGGAATCTCCAGAGAGACGATTGTAGGCCTAATGGGTGGGCGATCCTGAAGGACCATGACACAAGTTGGTGTCGATGATCTGATGGGAGGGTGGGGATATGGCGAGGCAGGGTGTATGCTTACCTAAACGGACCCCTAGGGGTGTTTGTAATGCAGTGTAATAGAGCATTTATATAGCGCCCGTTCAAAATATCTACTCGAAAGCGCCTTTGCAGTGACCGGGTCAGCAGCAGAATATTTGGACTAAACACATATTTTAGATAGGCCTACCAAGACAAGTTTAAAGTTGTTCAGAAGTGCGTAATTGATTAGCCCGAAGGTCATTCCTCTGACATTGAAATCTTTTGCTTCATCCAAACGGTTATGCATCTCTACCCTAAAGGGTTTTATGCCTCTATAGCATCTATACATCACAATGCATCTTTAATTTGATTTTGTCCTTCAGTCTAGGTAGTTTAGAAATGCACAGAAGTGCCTCGATGGGGAAATTGCAGTTACATTGAAGGACCTGCTTAAGGTTCCTACACAGTGACTTCTCGGATCGAACCCGTACTCACCGCGTTACAGACCGATCGCTCTAACCTTTCGGTTAGCTAAACGGTTAAACCTCTATAGACTAGAGCTAAATCCACCTTATATAGTTCGTATAAACAGCATAATCTTTAGATAACTCCGGCACTGCTTGCAGTCCAGCAGCGCCAGTCCCAAGCCTGGATAAAGAAACAGGGCTCCGCTAATGATCTCTGTTATCACACAGAGTTGTTAAACTGCCACAAACGATCATAATCTTTAGATCACCTAAAACCAAAAGAAATAAGACAATTGAAACTGAAGGTGGACAGTGAGAAGATGCACAGAAGTCCGATTGAACGTATCATGTGTGGTCAAGTGCCTTGAATGACTTGGTATGCTTTACGTCAGTGATGGACGGATGATAATAATTGGTTGTTCTCGTAGGTCCCTACAATTATTATGATGGCGGCTTCAATACCAACAAAACTACAGAAACAGACAGCACGCAGTTAAACTCGTCGTTTGGATGATTTCATTTCTACTGCAATTATTGGAGTCGATAGACGACGATGTTTGATGTGAAACTGAATTGATTCTACTTCAGTCGAATGCTAGGTCTCCCTGCGTCTGTTAAGTCTCTTTCCTCTGTCGTTCATTCCCTGACCAAAACAGCGCCTCCCTCCCCCCTCTGAGGAAGGTCTGTGTGGGTTGGAAATATGAGCTTCATTCACCAACAATTTCATCTGCTCCGCTTTAAAACTCTGATTCCGTTCCACTTAACGCTTTCAGTCATTATCGCGGTCGGCAGAAAAGTGAGTAGACCGAGTGTCGAGTGGGTGTTTTTCTCCCCATTTTATTACCCCCGTTCTCCATTCAGCTCTTATGGATACATTGATGGATGGTACGAAATAATCAGACTCTTCCGGGCATCACAGGAGCACAATGGACTCCGCAGCCGATGAAAGCAAGTCTGCCATTTGTGTGGGGATGGAGTTGACCAAGCAAGGCTGACCACCGGACCTAGTCTCTGCACACACAGGCACAGAGAGAGGTATAGAGAGAGAGGGAGAGAGAGGCGTAGGGAGAGGGGAGAGAGCGGAAGAGAGAGAGAGTGGAGAGAGAAAGAGGGAGAGAGAGAAAGAGGGAGAGAGGGAAAGAGGGAGGGAGAGCGGAAGAGAGAGAGAGAAGAGGAGAGTGAGATGATTGGTTAATAGTCGCATCCAAGTGGTAGGCGCCGACTGAGTAGAGGAAGAGGCGAATGGATGGATGGAGATCAATGCGGGAGATAGTTCTACTATAAAAGTCGCAGGTACAATTCGCCATTCGTCGATTAAGTTTCCAAGTTCCACGAAGATATTTCAACGGAGACTATTCCACTCTAGGTCTTCATTGGACCGAGCAAGAGACACAGCAGAACAGATCCGAAGACAACCTCTCTGCACTCTTCATCACCTACTCTTCCTCTTCTGATTCCGTCAGAAAAACTGACGAAGACGACAGAGAGAGAGATGTTCGTCATGAAGTCTTTGCCGATTCTTCTCATCGCAAATTTCCTCTACGGTAAATTCATTCTAGTCACTCGTGAGTCGTGACATGTTGCTTTTTCGATCGTTTGATGCCTTTGAACATCTCGATAGTTTCTCTTCTCATCGCGGAAAGACAGTCTCGGCTCAGCTCTGATGACTGGGTTTAGGCTTAAAAATTATCATATGATGAGTCTATATTGGGCCAATAGGTATCAATCTACATTTGACCACCATGAAATGCATATCGAATCATTCGCAACAGGTGGTCTCTGCATTTAGTTCTGGTTCTTACAATCGATGCCTAAATCAGTTGGTCGTATTTATTGGTTACTATGACAACAGTTCTAGATATAAATCTTCCTAGGTAACAATTTCAACGTTGTTTTATCAGTGAGATAGAGACAGATAGAAAATCAGATTTAACAACCTTTTGCTGGCAATGGTAGGATTCTGCTAGATCTATGACGCTACCAACACCTCTCCCCCCTCAGCTCACGGGGGTCATCGACCGACCGTTCCCTTACAACGCTGCCTTCACCATCCATAGCTGCTCGAGGTCAACCAAGGTTCATTGAACCATGTTTGAATGCACTGTTAGATGGCATGACTTACTGCAACCGGTTTTCGTGAAACTGTGGTACACGATTTCTCCAACTTGCAATGAATGCCTAACCTTCATGGTCTATTGGACAGAGGTGCGCAGGTGTTTCTTTGCCAGTTGCTCTCTGTCTCTCTGTCTCTCTCTGTGTCTCTCTCAATGGCTCAGTCTCTCTCTCTCTCTGTCTCTCTCTGTCTCTGACTTTCTATGTCTCTGTCTTTGTCTGTCTGTCTATCAGTCTCTGTCTGTCTGTCTGTCTGTCTGTCTTTGTCTGTCTCTCCTCTTCAGCCCATGCTCAATTATACAGCTGCTAGACTGACGGCTCTCTTTCCTCGTCTCTCTCGCGTCTCTACGCATTGGTTTCATGAACTTCATTGGCTCCACATCTAGAAGTGCATCTACTTTAAAATCATTATTCTAATGTTCAATGTCATAATCGTTCCGTAGATCGGATTTGGGCAAATAGATTATGACGAAGACTCAAACTCTAAAATTAAACTTAACACGTCATCTATTATATATCGACCGAATTAAGTGAACCATGTAATAAATAATGTTATCCCTACGCATGCTGGGCCACACCAAACGCCCCTTAGAGACCAAGATTAGCCTATATCCGCAGCTCTAACTTACAACATCAACATAATAACGAAGCGCTAAGATCGCCAATATAACTACAAGAAGAACTTTTCTAGCTAAGAAGCGCTTTCGTCAAGTTGGTCGCCTATAAAACTATAATAAGTTACCGTACATTGATATGTTCTGAATAGTTCATATTTTTTAAAGCACAATAACTGTTCCATGATAATAGTTACATAAAAGGAAATAAGTACAGTAATCAACATCCAAAATAGCTATCATGTTAAAAAGAACCTATGAAATAAATTCTATTTCTAAGTGCGCATAAAATGTTCAGTAATTGTAATAAAAGTGTCATTATATAGCAATAAATTTCTTTAGAGTCTAAGATAACAAAATGCATCTAAAGGTAGTGAGACCAAAAATTAGTATCTACAGTATCTACCCTTTCCAACACGAACGTGTTAACTAAGCAGAGATCTCTCTGATAAAACTCTTCTCGCAGTGAAACATGTTTCGTGAAAAAAGGGATGCGACACAGATCGTGTGCAGAGACAAAACTGTTGATAATAATTATGTCTGCATATAATTAGAGTGCTTGTGGGGAAGTTCGACACATTGAGCACAATTTTTGAAAATAACAACATAATTGTTTTAAAATAAATGCTTTTAAATTTCTTAGGCAACCTTAGGTTATTGTAGCACACACAAAATGAGGTTTTGCATTATAATAAACTGATAAAAAAGTTGTCAAGTCGGAACTAGAGACCTAATAATGTCAAACTTCTCCCAACAGTAGGGGGAAATATGACAATGTCAAAGAGTCCATAGTCCGCTAACTTTTGGATTTACATTACTGGCTCCGAGTCATCTGTTATGAGCAAACCTTCGATTCTCAATAACTCCAAAGAAAATTGCTCCAAAGCTATACAGAAGACAACACGAAAATCGGGAGAACGCCTTGTCTCATGTGCTGCCTGTTTCGACAACCGTTGTCAATTCCATAATTATGTGGTCTTGCATCTGTTGACAAGGTCAACCAATGAGAAACAGAGAAAGAGAGGGACAGACAAACAGACAGAGACTGAGAGAGACACACACACACAGACGGAGAGGATATATACACTGTGTTCGGAAATAAAGGAAACTCCAATGATATTATGAAAATAAAAAGGGCCTAGTAATTTTTCGTCAATTTTTAAAATTACAAAACCGTTTTGATCCTGACATATTTATCCAGTACTAAATACTGCATAAAACATGATAGCTTCTGTCATCCAGTAATTACGTAATAATGACGTCAATTGCATCAGCATTCGAGTTTTAAGGATGGCCTATAATTCATCTACAAAATTTTCAACTGTTTCTGAATGTTGTCGATAAACCGCCATAAATTTAGTTCAAATTAATTCATGTATTTTAATAATATTAGACTACAAGTTGGGTTCAAAGTGTACGCCTTCTGCCTCAACATAAGCTTCAAGACGCATGCGCCATTGGTCAGTAGCAGCTTCAACGACCAGCTGATCATATTCCTCCTAGGTATTAACTTTGTTACTTAAAAACGTCACTGTGACGAGCTTTTTAACCAGGACGTCCATAAATTAAAGATTTGTAGATAAATATGTCAGGATTAAAACGGTTTTTGAAATTAAAAAAATCGACAAATATTCACTATTTATAGTTATATTATCATTAGGGTCCCTTTATTTCCGGACACAGTGTATATAGCAATAGAGATAGCGATAAAGAAATAGAAGGAGAATACAGAGGAGGGTGGAGAGAGAGACAGACAGACAGACAAATGGAGAGACGCTTTGTCTGCAAAGACTATAATACTGAGAAGGTGATGATGACACAGTGATGTCGTAGCAGTATTTCCTCTTTCGTTCTGCTATCTGTGTTGGAATTAATGAACCATAACTGCAATAATTCGTCAAAGGTCATTGGGTCACGTGCTCTGTCAGATCCCAGCAGATCTGCTTCATTCGATTCTGATGCAAAGTATTAACCAAATCATCAAAACACACAGCATTCTATATATATGCCATTTGGGATATATATATATTATATATCCCAAATGGCAAATATATATATATATATATATATATATATATGCCACCGTGTCTATATAAATTATGTCTGAAGTATTATGTTTATCCGATTTGCTTTGTTCAATTCCTTGCACAGGTCATTTGGCATCGAATGGCTTCGTGTCCCCTACGGACGGATGTCTCCTTCTATCCGGCTCTGTCTCTGTCCGTCTGAGTGTGTGCGTGTGTGGTGGGTGGTAGGGGTTAGATCCCAGTGAGCATCTAGTCGTCAATGGACAGATGGCGCTGTCTCTCCATTCCCTCTCTCCTCTTCCCATTCCCTTCCCATTCCCTTCCTCTTCCTTTTCCCCTTCCTCTGATCAGAATAATTCGATGGGACGAGGTGAGAGGACCTGGAAAACAAATTGGACGTAATGCCAAGTGACAGCTGATCCATTCATCCATCTCTCCACATCAATAATTATCACCCATCGACCGATTCCATGTCCGCCGCCAGGAAATCCACTTCCTCCGCTTTCGGAAAATCCACCTGATTCGATTACCAAGTCCTGCAAAGGTGGATGACTGAAAATAACGGAGAGAGGGAAGGAGGAGGGAGGGAGGGAATGGGAAATGGAAGTGGAGTGGGACGGGGTTGGGTTATGATGGGACGATGAGTGGAGTGACCCTCATCCACAGCCGCAGGTAGACTACGGGCGCTGATAGAGACTTTTGCATTGGAGATAAAAAAGAAATCGAGTTAGTTGTTCTATCTATGTCCGTCCATTCGTCCATTCGTCCATCCGTCCATCCGTCCGTCCGTCCATCCGTCCGTCCGTCCGTCCGTCCGTCTGTCTGTCTTTCTTTCTGTCTGTCTTTCTTTCTGTGTGTCTGTTAGTCGATTGTCATTAGTTGCCTCACTCGATTTGACATAAACAACTTTGTGTGGCGGACATAGAATGACAAGAACCGACGAATGGAAATAGACATAGTGGTATATCTTAACACACGGATAGACAGACAGACAGACAAAGAGGGAGTGATGGGAGGGAATAAGGCGCAACTGACCGTGACCTTTTGCTCTAAACTCGGATGAAGAGAGCAGCGTTAGTAAAGGTCATCTGATTTGAGAATCAGACTCTTTGTAGAACTGACTTTAGGGAAAGCAAGTACTTTAATTGAACTTGTTTCTTAAATGTTGCATCTATCAGACTTAAATACTACTCTTTGTGTTGAACTACGACATTAATTGATTGATCGATTGACTGATCGGTTGATTGATCGATTGATTGATCGATTGACTGATCGATTTATTGATCGATTTATTGATCGATTGATTGATCGATTGATTGACTTTGAACGCGCAGAGTGAACAATTTTTTCTAGCGAGGGTGGCACCATCAACGCTAGTAACACCTTGGATTAACAATCACAATCAATGGCCCTCCTATTCCAAGAGCCTCTTTCACCAGCGAACGATACCTGACTTATCATTGAAACCTTCGATGACTTAACCACAACTGACTCTAGTGATCCAATGTTTTACTCAATTTTGTTTATTTTTTATTGTTGTCTTATTTGCGCTCTGCGACTTGTTGTCCGATGTCAACAGAAATTTCTAGAAACAAAATATGCAATGAAACAACACTGGCGTAGAAATGAATTGGAAGGAAGAGAGGAACATCTGTTTTTAATTATCAGATTCAGATAATAAGCCAATGATATAATCACTCGTTGAAACCCTTTCAACGCTGTTCGCTCGGTCTCTGTCAAAAGGCTTCAGACTGAACCTTGTCTCGATACATATAGATCACCCTCGTCTCTTCCATGAATCTTCCTTTTCATGAAGTTCTTTCCTCAACAACATGCGCCACAAGAATAAATGAATCATACTCTGGATCTTTGCATTCAAAATGACATGCTATTTTCTGCTTTCAGGGTTTGCTATATCTTCGGCTAACTTCGGAAGTTCTCGGTCATCTCCGTCTAAGCGGAACGATCGACTCCCTCCACTCGTTCCACCTAAGTTGGTCGAAGACGACGAAGACTTCGAGGAGCGTGACCTTGACCTAAGCCCCGCCCACCACGTCCAGCTGCGTCCTTCCTATTGGGCGCCGACGCTCGAGACCTTGGCTCCGGAAGAAGCCGAGTTCTACCGAAAGGCCCTAGTAGGCGCAATGATCGGATCTCGGGCTCAGATGAAGAGAGGAGAAGCTGGTCGATCTATGAGCATGTTGAGGATGGGAAGGTCATCGGCTGGGGGTCAGGACGGGGTCAGGAGAAGGTCAACGATGGCGACGGATGGGGTGAGGAGGTCAATGACAATGCTGAGAATGGGTCGGGCTTTCGATGAGGAAGAGGAGGAGGAGGCGGAGGCAGGGAAGAGATCGATGGGAATGTTGAGGATGGGGAGAGGAGCGAATGAGGAGGATTTCAGAAAGTCAATGAGTATGTTGAGAATGGGAAGGGGAGCAACGATGGATGACGACAACGAAGACCACCAGCAGCAGCAGCAGCAGCAGCATCAGTTGAAGAGATCTATGGGGATGCTTAGGATGGGGAGGAGAAGCCTTGGCAGCGAGGAGGAGGAGGAGGATGGGACGCAGGAGGAGGAATCGAAGCGCTCTATGGGGATGCTGAGGATGGGCAGAGCCAGTAAGAACGTCGATAGAGGTGCGTTGAATATGCTTCGAATGGGAAAACGAGAGGCCATCTCCTCCTCTGACGGACAAAATGGATCAGGACTGGCAGCAGCGGATAAATCGTCGTCTTCTTCTTCGTCCAACTGAACCACTTCCAGTCCAATTGTCCGTCGCTTCGTCATCCGTCTTCCTCCTCCGTTCTTTCCAGTTCCTCTCTCGTCAGAAGAATCCACATTCATCCGCATTCTTCCATCTCAGAAGTGCAATCGTTGATGATACGCTTAACATTTCCACGAACTCAAGCGAACATGTTAGCCCAATGATTTGCATAATACAATCCGAATCAACATTTCCGAATAACAATTATTCGTAATAAATCCGAGTTGATCAACATTATTTCCTGTTAAGATTAATTAAAAGTATGGTTTCTGGTCGTCGTTTTATTTGTTAAATCGTTATGTTTTGCTTTCTTACTGAATTGCCTAAATTTTCATCAATTCACTTATTTTGTAAAGGTCAGGTCCTGTAAAGATATAAATCTCTTATTGAAATCTTAATGTTCCAAGTTATTAAATTCATCCGTATCTCCCTCGATCTGAAACTGAGTATTCAACTGTACATTCATTGCGAGAATTTATATAGCGCCCCTTCTAGGTTACTACTAAGAAACAATCCAGACCCACCTATCGCAGGGAACATTGCAGGGCAGCAGATGTTAGATCCGATCTACAGGTAGGCATCATGAGATATACATCTAAAGCGATGGTCCGTCACTCAAGTCTTTCTAGCCCTGGTTGCAACAATCGATTACACGAATCGTGCTTCATACATTTTTTTATTTCATCTGAAATACGAAAAACGAGAGACAGCGAAAAAGACTAAGCAGATAACAATAGCCTTAGTTTTTGCAATGATTTGGAGATCTGCCATTACTTTCTGGATGAGCAATTTTTTTTACTTCTGACTATTCCACTCGGGTCTAAATAAAACCAACGAGGAAATCTGTATCCTTACACAGACGCAGTATAGACTTCGCATTAGCACAATCCTCCGTTTCAGTAAACGAGGACGAATTCACTAATGAAGCTTATTTACGCACAAAATCTATGATCTATCTGGTTAACAATGAAGCTCGAATCGATGCAAACACTCAGGCGTTCTGCGTCGCTATTAGCCAATTAATCGTCTGCCAGCATCGAATAGACTTAAACGACAAGACATTAACAACAGAATATCATCTAAAATATGGTTTATTTCTGTGTTTGGGTTATAAAGAAATGTCATTTTAAGACCTCTTCGTGTTCAGGAATTTTAAAAATTATAACGAAGAGTTGCTTTGAACGTTGAAATAAAAAGACTTTAGAGACGGAGATGATCGCTTTCTTTTCGTATTCTGTAGATAATGAGACCTCATTTACCTTCAATTGTTGGAAGAGTGTGCAGACATCGTTCTACCACTTTCACCGAAACGTTCTCGTTCAGATCTTAAACCAGATAAAGGTCTATGCACCTAAATATACCCTAAAACAATTATTCAAGATTATGGTAACAAGCATCAACAGTTGGTTTGGGTCTATGCGAAAGATTGTCCTATTGACGTCAACGTCCTTCGCTGTCATAAAAATTGTCGATAATAATCTAATCGATGTCGACCACTACCTTACATTATGACGAACGCCAATCATCGTTGTGGTACAGAATCGTCGTTAAGTTCTAACTAATAAAGCGTTTTCATCGTCTTATTACAGTTATCAGCGTATGCTGCAACGAAATTGACTGTAGCGTCGCCCTCCTGCTTCACTCCCTTTGCATATGCGTGTTGCCATTGTTGACCCACTCTGCTAAAACCAATTCAAAAATAAATCATGTCAACACCAACCTTCGTCTTTATGTTTTCGAAGCTGATAAGCGACATTTGAGTCAACTAAAGCATTCCTCTTTTCCACTGACCTGTTGAACGAAAGTGCAATTCTGGAACTAATAGTGAATTAAAAACCCGAAATAAGGGTTTGAGTGAGGAGAAAGAAATTCTGTGGAAGTCATTGTACAGATTGATGAATAAACTCCAGTGCTAAGAAAGTTTGACTGGAACTTCGAGGAAGAGAGACAAAGGCAGCAGCTGAGTATAATAGAACAACAGATCACGTTTGTTGCTATAACTGGAACAGTTCTTCACATCGGAGAAAGAACTAAAAAGAAAAATGGGGCAGCAGGTAAAGCAAGAGAAATAGAAATAGGAGATGGTAAAGTAGCTGACCATGAGAGCAGGAACAACAGAAATAAGACATTGAATATGGCTGAGGAGCAAAGGAGGCAGAAAAATAGAAGAGGAGGAGGAAATTGAGAAGAGTGGGAAAAGAAGTGCAGTGGTCAGAATAGATGGACATTAATTCCAATGATAGGCCTACTTTGAAAGATGAAGGATCTACTTTTAGCTCAATTAGTGGTGAATATTTTGTTTGCTTCAATGGACTTTGAAAATAGAATGCCGGAAGGAGTAAGTTGACAGAATCCTTTTCGAAGCCGCGAAAGAAGTCAAAACCAAAACCAATTCCGAGATATTCGGCATCGAACGAAATCTAACAATGAAAAACGTTGCGTACTTTTAGAAGCAAAGAATATAAAAAACCAGATCAGTAAATAGTAAAAACGATAATCAGACAATAAAGTGAAAAGAAGAAGAAACAATTAAAAAAGAAATAGACTAACAGACAATTTTACCTCTCATTGACCTCAACATGTTCTGTCAAAAGGATTTTGTTTCCACTCGCAGTTTCCACTTATGTGCCACTATTTACGCTTGGATGCCATATGGGTCCACTTGGGCATACGATTTCCATATGAACATATAGACCTTATATAACCATGTTCATAAGCATTGATGGTACACTGGGACACCATATGGGCTGATCATCGAAGCATAAGTTGTGACGCATTTTCTGTCATAGACGAACAGAGGCATTAATGCGGCAGCATCTGTTACGAAGTCTTGAAGACAAACTAGACAGGTCAAGGTCGAGGTCAAGGTCATAGATTCCTTTAGCCAACCAGTTCTGAATCGAGATGAAGACTTACCCAAATGATTCCACCCTCGTCGTTCCCATTCTAACCTCTTCCATGTCTTTCTTTCTATTCGCTTCGATCCTCCTTCTGACCCTGGATCAATTCCAAGTCACGCAACTTCATCCAATCGTTCTGTTGACGCCATGAAATGATGGCAGGTCATCACCATGGCTACGACCTTTCCCATATCTACATTTTATCGCGTAGCGTGGCTGGGAACCTGAGAGGAAAGGCCAAGCAGCGGATTATAGAGCGGCAGAGAGTAGGGGACAGAGAGTAGGGGACAGAGAGTAGGGGACAGAGAGTAGGGGCCAAGAGCAGGGGAGCAGAGCGCAGGGTACAGAGTCGCTAATAAGCTGATCTCGTCAATTTCTAATGAACTGTAAACAGAATGACGGAGACTAATTAGCAGAGTCACCAAACAAATCGATTTCGATTAATTTGAAGCGAGAGGCGGACAGTCGACATCCGCATACATGCAGAGCCAGTGGAAACCATTGCACAACAGTCGACAACAACCAGAAACATTGACTCCACTTGTACATTCCACCGACAATACAATCAAACTCAACTTTAATCGCGCTGATCAAAGGGTCAAGAGGTCAAAGAGTGATTGGGTCAAAGGGTGAAATGGTCAATGGGTCAAACGGTCAAAAGGCAATTGAAAGCCAGAAAATCGACTCGATACTATCCATTGACCAGCGCATTAGAAGGTCATGGACATGTTATTCTCTTTCATCGGATTGACTCTGTTGATCATAGGATGTGTCCACTGTTTACAAAAGCAGAATATCAACAGAAGATAGATGTTCTTTAAGAACGATGGTCTTTAATTGTGACATCTTATGTGGATTAACGATGAGTGACGAGTGAAGATATGATGAAGAAAAACTCATCACCATGACGACCAGTTGGTACAGCCGCAGAGAATGACGCTCTGAACATTAGCATCTGATTCCAACTGCATCCCAAGAGAAGGAAGGAAGAAAGGAAGAAAGAAAGGAAGGAAGAAAGGAAGGAAGAAAGGAAGGAAGAAAGGAAGGAAGAAAGAAGGGCAGGAGAACAGAGGGAAGTAGGAAGAAACGGAAAGAGAGGGAAGAGAGAGGGGTGAAAGATTTACAGCAACGGGATTTCTGGACACGTGTTCCGATTGGGTGAACAGAAGCAGGACCCGACTCGCATCGTTGCCTCTAATCTGAGAAATTAGTCATTGGACGTTCGTTTATATGTTCGCACATTTGTATACATATGTCGACTCATTCTAGTACAGGCAATCAAATAGAAGACATAAACTGAAATCAGGCACTGATCATATGTGTGTATATCATATATAGATTGGTTGTCTGTGAATGAAGATAATCTGAGTTGGATGAGTTTCAAGGACAATGGGTTCCATTGATAGATATGGGCAATTATTCAAGGCACTCATCCGACGCCTGTCATCCTCCATCCCTCTCTCTGTATCTCTCTGCTTCTGTTTCGTCCTCCCTATCTGTCTCTCTCTCTTTCTCCCTCTGTATCTGCTTGTCTTTCGCTTTCCCTGACTCTGTCTCTCTCTGTCTCTCTGTCTCTCTATCTGTCTGTCTGTCTCTCTCTCTCTGTCTCCGTTTGCCTCCCACTGTCTCTCGTCTAAGTCACTCATCATATTTTACAGCAACGGACGAACGATCGACCGAACCAATCTCTCGCTTCGACGCGACGCAGTTAATCCGTGTTAATAGAGACATCTTCGACACAGATTGTCTTCAGTTCTCGGTCGAGTACACGAGATATATCTCAGCACAATACATGTCAGTTATTGACGTTAGTAGATATCTTCACGGCGCTGGCTTCCACGCCACAAACATCGTTCTTCTTGGTTCTAATTTGGGAAACTGGATCCATAAGTTTTGTAGTTTCCCGAGGGAAACCAAACACCGTAATTGCATTACGTCCTCTGAACAGTGGGCAAACATAGCAGAGAATGCGCTATACACCGAGATACATACATCGATGGACTGTAGCGTTACAGAAGGACTGCTCAGATGTCTGATATGCAATTATCTGTTGTGAGTAATCGGGGGTTGGCGTGAATTATTGTGGCTCTTGTCAAAGTCGTTATTAAGCGAAATTCTATGATAATCGGAATGTTGAAACGCTTCTTGAGTCAATGACACATAATTGTCTTCATGTCATACATTGGCTCAAACGTAAATATGTCACTGGTAGGCTAGTGATAGTGTCGGTTTAACGACGGTATTTGATCGCTAAGATCACGAGCGTCACCCTCCTTCTTCATTCAGGCGTGGAACTAGCACTGTCTGACATAAGGGCACTGACTGACATGAGTGGGGAGCTTTCAATGGTGGCTCGTAACACTGTGCCGCGTATTTTTATAATTATTGTTATATACCGCATAGAGTTCCTACATTTGAATATGAGAGGCTGGTCAGATGTCCTACTGTCATAATTATATACGCTGCGCTAATAGATGAAAATGAGATTGAAAAATGCGAGCTATTCATGCAGTAAAAACGCTAGGTAGCTTCGTCCTGCCTGGATTCTTCAACGTGCAGTCAATTTGTGAAAGTAAATGTTGGCGACTAAACGGTTATTATTCGCCCACTGCATACGGTAAATAGAAGCTGGATGGGTGATAATAATGCTTGCTTAAATAGATATTGGATTGATGAAAGAAATTCATCAGAAATAGATGATATATGGATGAAAATAATGCTTGACGATGTAGCACTTGGATCAGAAAGCATCATTATCATAAATCCAAATTCTATTTTGCCAAATACAGTTGGTGAACAGTAAAATTTTGATCGTGAACCTTTTGTCATCAAGTGCCACCCCACCCTATCAGGTGACACCCCGCCATCTGAAATGGCGCCCCGCCTTATGGTCCCTATCAGGTGCCCGTTCCCCCTCAGCATAGAGCGGTGGATTATTTAACAACTCCTGGATTCATTCTGACATCGACGAACAGAAATGAAAGACCGATTTTCCCGTCAGTTTGTTTGACGGCAAATTGACTGATGATGAATCATGGAAAGGATCGACGAACACTAGCGACATCTAACGCTCAACGTTTAACGTATGCATCCAGACGACGCTTAATTAACATTGTGTTCTTCCAGTTGAACGAATCATTCGCCTTCTGACCAGACGGACGATCAACTGTTAGCTTCGTTTACAGAGGTCAAACCCTTTGCATTCATAAACCTTCTCCTCCCCTTCTCCTTCTCCTCACCATTATCCCCCTGCATCATATTTATCATCTTCAGCAGCACCATCATCATCATCATCATCACAATAATCTTCATCATCACTTTCACCTTCATCCTCCTCCTCCTCCTCGTCATTATCATCATCAGCGTCCACATATGATTTTCAGCGTCATGAGCAGCGATGCTACGCGAAGAACGACCTAATTATGGCGTTCACCTTTAATGCCCATAATAATTTGATAGCGTCAAATGAAAGTCAGACACAGCAAAATTCTCTAGGCCTGGGTCAAGTCAGAAGGGTTGTCCATAGATGTCGAGGATTAAATGGAGTGAGTGGACAAGATAGAAGACAGAGAATGAAACGGAGAAAGAGACATAGATGGAAATAGAGAAGGAATCAGAGAAAGAGATGAAGAAAGAGACTTAGAAGGAGAAATAGAAGAAGTCAAACAGATATAGATGGATGACTGTTTCCTTTCGCTCCATTTAGAAGTAATCGCTGTCGTAAACCTGAAATTTCTAAGGTTCTCTTTCTTCGCTAATGCTGAGCGTAGGTCTCCTCCAGTCTATTCACACGGTCAGATGTCATTGTATAAACAATGACTGTGAGATAATTTATTTAAATCGTCCCTTAATTAATCCCATAACGATGGCCTTCATTGGCTTCCTATTCACGCCCCATTCGTTGCTGAAGGGTAGCCAGGCGAAGGACGCCTTGGTCTGAAAAAGTTGTCGATTAGACCAGTAGCTATATACTGTACATAGTTCGCATTAAAAAAAACCAAGTTGTGGTCTCTGAGCGTATATATATATGCATATATATATGCATATATATACATATATATATATCCTACTGCATGCATATAATGTCAAAGAACTACAGGAACCTGTGACATATCAGGCATAACACCGACTGTGACTATATCGATGACTAGACGGGGTAGAACGAAGAGTTAATGTAGACAGGGATACATGTACAAAGTATGTATTTAAGTTCATATGTATGTATGTATATTTGTATGAATGCATGCATGTATGTATGTATGTCTGTATGTATGTCTGTATGTCTGTATGTATGTATGTATGTATGTATGTATGTATGTATGTATGTATGTATGTATGTCTGTATGTATGTATGTATGTATTTATGTTGTATGCCTGTATATATGTATCTAGGCCATCGCAGATTCATTATTAAGAATTTCTATGAATAGAATTCACGTAGGGATTAAAACGTTCGTCCTTAGAAACTGAAGAAGTGAGTGAAACATAGTTGGATGGAACACACACACACACACACACACACACACACACACACACACACACACACACACACACACACACACACACACACACACACACACACACACACACACACACACACACACACACACACACACACACACACACACACACACACACACACACACACACACACACACACACACACACACACACACACACACACACACACACACACACACACACACACACTGAACGAAAGAGAGAGAGAGAGAGGGAGGGAGAAGGACGGGTATGTGTACAGGTAGACTGTTCTAAAGAGAGGAAGGTGCAGACAGTGATAATTTTTTGGGGTTGATTTGTGATGGGTAAATAGCCTCAAGGTCTCAGTAAGCGGCCATTGAATTGGTTCCGATTTGGTTCCAACCGGTAGAAACAACTTTCCTGTAAATGCTGGGCGTCTCCGATGGGTGACATGCCTCACTGCAGTGGCAGAGGATTCTGAGTTTGATTCCCTTCCTGATAGGCAGCTAGTCCAGAGCAGCTGTAGCTAGACTTTGAATTCAGTGGAAAGTTAACTCGTATGTGTTTGGCTATTAATCAGTCGATACACAATAATGACATCGATGCTCGTAACTCGATCATTGCCAAAGCTTAGTCTATGGGACGTGATACAAATCGAGACAGAGAGAGACAGACAGACAGAGAGTGAATGAGAGAGAGAGAGAGAGAGATAGGGAGATAGGGGGAGGGAGGGAGAGAGAGATAGGTTAACCACAGTAACAGGCAATGCAATAGCGAGTGCATGCACTTCGAACCCTTGACTGTTGATAACGAGGTCCAGTGCGCTTATAAACACCGTCAACGCAACACAGAGTCTCACTCAGTCAGTCCTTCAGGAAACAGAGAGTAAATCTTTTCTGTTCAGACATACATGTGCACAGCTGAAGAATGTCTGGTGTTTGTTGTATATTTACGAATACCAATTAAGATAAAACAAAGACATAACCACCATCGATCGAGTAGTCGACATTTATGGGTCAGAAGCATACGCCGTTCAGCTACAAGAATGTGAACTTTAGCGATCAAGAGATTGTCTTTCGTTGCAGAAACAGAGTTTCAAGTTCGTGGATGCAGCCATCAAGTTCAGAGTTCAGATGGGGTTAAGAGAGGTCGGAAAGAAACTTCTGGCAAAGAATTGGATCTGGCAAACGTTGGATTCGTGTCTTTGTCTGTTCGTCTTCTTTCCGTCGATGGTCTTTTACTGGCGAGGAATTTGGGATCTGTTCGGAGTCTACATCTTCCCGAATGACGCTCCCAAGTGCCACTGGGTGACGGCTGGCCTTGGAGCCTGCTCAATCGTCGGATATTATACTCTACCTCTGCTCAGTCATCTGCTCACCGTCATCCATCCTCCGTCGAAGCCAGTCTACGTCATCATCACCCGACTCCACATGTATGCATGGGCAGTGCTGGCGATGGCCTACTGGAGAGGCGTCTGGGGTCTGGCCGATTACTACCTGCTCCAGTACGGATGGAAATCCGCTCTGATCGGACTGATCGTCTGCCATCTCATCCTCCTCCTCCTAAGGGCCACCAGAACCACCATTTTTCCACCATTCGTCGTTTCTCTCGACACTCGCAAAGACCTCTTGGTCCCTTCCACTTGCTTTCAAACGAAGGTCAGTTCAACGCTGCATCTCTTTGTCTGTGTCAAATTTTAACCACTAATTCTTCGGTCTCTGTCATCGACTGTTTATCTTTGAGTAAATAATTCAAGTTCTAGATTTATTAATTGGTACCTATCGTATCAGACACTATCTGTTATTTACTGGTGTTTAGAACCTCCAAACTTTAGTGTTTTGTTCTGTGGTGACCTGAAATGCCACAGGTTCCGGAGATCGCATTAATTTTCTGCCGACCGAAGCGTGCAACACTTTCGGTCTTCGCCAATGCATTGTTGACCCGACTCCAGTAGAAAAACTCCCTAGATGCCCTCTGCCAAGGATGAACGCAGTTGGGACATTGAGGAAGCGGTTTGGAAATATACGATGTGCAGATGAACTATGTATCGGATCACAAACTCATGCTATATAAAATGATGATTAGCTGCCAACGCCAAACAAGGCAGTACGTATTGAGAAGCAGCAAAGCAGTTGAATGATCCATTAAGGTTTAGAGATTTAGTCTTTAATTCCGATCTATTCAGTGCTCCTAAAAACAGTGCAAACGATTTTGCGGATAAAATGAAAACAAAAATAAATAACAATAGTGATCTATGTTATCTGTTATTATGGGCCTACATCATTCGTGAAGATGTTCAAACACTAATGCAGCATTTCTTCTTTAGTGATTATTTGAATGGAATAGTAGCTCTATTCGAAATGTCGGGGTTCTTGAAGTGCTACACGAAGCGCATTAGGCAACTATCTTAATGAGAGCTGCATCAAAGTAAACAAAAAAGTTCAAAGAAACCAGGGATAGAACAAAGTTCGTCTGATAGAAGACCTTTCCTTTCAATTGCATAACAAGATCATTCATCTTCCTATATGACGTTACGATTGTGTCAAGAAGTTTGAACGAAACATACGTTAAACCAAAACCCAGTGACTGCAGAGGGATGATCACAACAGCCTAGGCCTATTATTATCCAATAGAGTTAATTACCATCACATTGATTCAATTGACGGTACACTGTTTATTCACTAAGTAAAGAGACCTTATTGGTTTAGACGAATTTGTCCACATCATCGTCGTGTTTTGAGTGACGAAATCATGTCAGTCGCAAGTGAATAAAAAAAATTCATTTAATAATTTTCTTCCGCGAAGTGTTTAGTGTAGAAAACATAAATCCACAGTGTATCAAATCGAATCAGTTATCTGGTCAATACATAGAAGATCAGTTTGTTAGAAATAGCGTAATGTTTCATTGCATCATGTGGTCTGATTATTAACTTAAACGTTAGATTTATTCAACTTCGGATTACGAGAAATCACGCACTCGATCAAGCGTCATGTGAAACTGACATTTCTATAAAGAGAACATTAAATCTTTGATTAATATTATCTATATAGAGAAAATATAATTTTTGATTAATATTATCTATAAAGAGAACATTAAATCTTTGATTAATATTATCTATAAAGAGAACATCAAATCTTTGATTAATATTATCTATAAAGAGAACATCAAATCTTTGATTAATATTATCTTGTACTTACACCGAAGTTCCTTAAAGTCCAAGATTCATGCATTCAATTATATCGGATCACAAGTTGAACCTTCTGACAAATTATTCCGAAAATACAGTTAGCTGTACATAAACAATTGAGCTTCCTTAAACCCGGAAAGGGCCAGTGAAAACTGATCCGCTGGTGACTTTAAATTGTTTCAGGTGATTTGGACTGAGCCCGAGAGTGTCATTAAGTACACTTTGGACAGTTTACTGACGCATTACGTCATCATGACGACAACCATCGTGACATGGAGAAGTTCTCTGGGTCTGCTCGATATCTTTATGTATCCTGACGACTGGGTCTTTTCGAATTGGACTTGCCTTGTGATTGGCATGGGTGGCGCGATCCTTGTCCTTGCTCTTGAGACTCCTCTCAGCAAACTGGCCAACCACATCCAGCGGACGCATTGCAGTAACTGGCCGAGACTCATCTTCGAGGATTTCGTCTATCTCTTTGTTTTCATCGCGGAATCAATGGTGTGGCGAGGAGGGTGGAATCTCAATGCAAAATTTATAATCGCTGATCCCATGGTCGGTGGATGGGTCAACCACGCTATTGGCACCGTTCTTCTTCTCTCTCTTCAGCTGTTCAGCTATGCTTCCAATTGCGGATGTGGGTGGGATGGGCGAGATGAAAGTGCTGGAGATGCCTTCTATGCCACCAAATACCTCAGACATTACTTGCCAAAGGTATTTCAATCTTTTCTCTGCAGTCTTTTGAACATGACTTTCGGAACGATTGTATCAGTTAAATGCGAAATTTCCATGCATATGTCAATGTGATGATGATGATGATGATGAGTTCTCTGTCCGAAGGCATATCCATTTGGCTTTATGTCACCCGGGAATGAGATTAATGAGGTCGTTTCCCGTTACCATCCTCCTCACAGACAATTATGGGTGAGCAACTTATCCAAGGTACCTGCGCAGTGACTTGAAGTGGTCTCGGTTGCAAGGCACAGAACATACCTTTTTGCCACCGCCTCAATATACTTGATGACAATTATGGTGTCTTAAACATAATCTGAGAGAGTTCAGCAGATATGATTTTCAAACTAGCGAAGATAAATGAAAATTCATGTGGAAACAAAAATGGCGGATTTCGTGCAAAATTCAATCAATAATTGGCTCTTGTCGGTGTTCAGTAAATTATATTTAAGGATGTGAAACTTCAAGCAACTGAATTATATCTCGTTTAGAAGAAAGATCATGCGACATTGTTGTGTAAAACGCTATGGGATCTTGCGTACAGGTATAAAGATCATTTTGACTGAAGCAGGGACCTGATCTGTCTCTTGAATGCGAAAGTGATCACTATACTGGCCACTGCTTAAATTTACCTATGTGGACTAAGAAGTGACCAGTGCGTTGGAAGGTGGTCAGTGGTAGATATGAGAAGAGTTTGGTCTGTCGAAGGCTCTTCCGGTTCTCAACCTAGACCCAGAGAGACTTTCATGGAGTGCAAGTGACCAGGCGATTTACTTATTGACTTGCGTTCATTATTAATCGGTCGCTGATCGGATGATTGTTATTAAGTGTTGTTACGAATAAGACCTTGAGAGGAGTCACGAAAGACGATTGATTAGAGGCAGACAGACAGGTAGATAAATTAATAGACAGACAGGCACACAGACAGACAAAAGAAGAAGAAGAAGAAAAAGAAAAAGAAAAAGAAGAAGAAGAAGAAGTAGAAAAAAAAGGAAATGGCTGTTCTTGTGACCGGTAATCGATAATTGGTAATTGATCTTATTAGACGTCTAGTGGGTCATAATATTTGCTCGACTTTTTTTTACTTTATCTTCTGTTTAGCCTACTTTGAATAATTGACTTTTGTTCAATTGGTTGTTGGACAATAGATAAGCAAACAAAACGGGTGAACAACCGCACCTACAAACAGAACTAGAAGCTGAACTTGGTCCTCATCTTGACTACCTTTTTGGAACCCCTCTAACATGACGAAGCGCTCGTAAATGAACGGGTTCCCTGCGCTTAGTTTTTGAGTGGCGCGTCATTAATCAGACTCAGCGTACTAGCTCGGCTGCGTTTTTTAAAATATGCTAATTTACGATCACGATGACGACAACGAATGCCTTGTAAAAACTCAAATTAAAATATTTTGCACCGAGCAATACATCTGATCGTGAGACACTTCAGTCGTTATGAACTAATCTGAACCAATCCTATGCGATCTAATGACTGCTATAGTGCCGGAGAATCGTGTACTCGTAAATGATAATCATTTGAAGAGAAAGGATTGGAATTCAATTAGTAATGAGCGAAGAGTGTCAGTCTGTAGCGGTGGCGAATGGAGCTAAAGAAAACTATAAACTGGAGCTATATCAATGAATAATTACTGTTCGATATAATAGATCGATATGTCTTGCATAAATTGATATGCATGATGACTTTGTGTTGAAATGCTGACATGTATATATTTATAACGAACTAGACCATTTCTTTCTACTCTAGCCGGACAATATAACAGAGACAAGAAGAAACGAAGGACGTGTTGAAGGCAGCGGACGACCCAACGCTCCGAGTGAGTCCTGCGCTGTCTCCCTGGCGCAGGAAAAGACCGCGGAGAGTAAAGGCAACGGTGTAATGCACAAGATGAACGGATGTCACTCAAATCCAGCTTTCGTTAACGATGCTGGTGATATGGTTATCACGCACATCTAAGTAAAGTCTGCATCGACACTTGCTAGTGTGCTTGCTCTCTCTGTCTCTGTCTCTGTCTCTTTCTGTCTCTGTCTCTGTCTCTGTCACTGTCTCTGTCACTGTCTCTGTCACTGTCTCTGTCACTGTCTCTGTCTTTGTCCTTGTCTTTGTCTCTGTCTGTCTCTGTCTGTCTGTCTGTCTGTCTCTCTTTCTCCAAGGCGTCGTTACTGATTTTCAGGCAGATATTATATCTCATGTATGGCGTAATCTAATGAAGTTGACTGAATTTCAAAACTCGGACTGTTTCTGCATACAATGCAATTTATGAGTATTGGTGTTTATTAAATAATTTAACAATTGACTTTTGCATCTGATGAACTCATATTACATACTCATTTTAATCTCTAGTGTACCTTCTCTTAAGATGACTGATCAGTAAACGCGACTTTTGATATATGAGTCTCTCGTGAGATGATTTCAGTATTTTTTTCAAATAAAGTGTTTTTACAAAATGGAATCGAATCTCGTAATGAACAATCAAATGTGCTTTGAATCATGAACATATTTTGACAAAATCGACTCATTTCGAACTTGTTTTAAATGGTTCGTCTACAAAAGACCTTTTGTCGATTATTCCACCGAGCTATCTCGTTTAATTCGCAGTTCAACTTGTTAAAATTCCCGTGAGTTAACATTTTTATTTATTTGCTCTGCATGTATGAATGGTTTCTTTACACATTGGTCTAATCGACTCATAACTCGTTGTCTAATTCTTGCCAAAATGTCGGTTGTTATCTGGTTTGTATTAAATATGTACATAGAATATTTTAACAAATAGTCAGATTGTTAGTGTTTGTTGTTGCTAAACAGTCGAATATTAGCAGGTAGAAAATTAGAATATAGACCTATTGATTGTTTTCTTGACAAGCGAGTATAGTCGTTACTTACGCTGCTACTCGTTTAGGTCGATTGAAAATCGGTTGCACTGGATTTGGTAAATGTTCAGCTATTCTGAGTGCAAAACTTTATCGAATCGGTGCTTAGGCTAATCTAATCATGGAAGCTGTTGAAATGTGGTTGTGACACTGGAATTTTTAAAATCAGAACTAGTGGTTGATGTTCTTTTGGGATATCGTAGCTTAGACCTATTGATGACATGCGTAATTCAATTGAACTGTTGGTGACTGCATTGCATTTGGGGCACTGGCGGAGATCCGGCGGGGGGAATCGAGGGAACGAGCCACCCCCCCACCTATTACGGAGAGGGGATATGTTATACGATCGTCGCCCACATTTTCTACCCCTCTCACTAGATGTCACCCCTCCCTCACCTGTCAAACGAGATCGCCGCCTCTGATTTGGCGATCAGTCTTCAGCTCTAAATTCATTACAATTCTACCTAATATCAATGACTTTGTTAAAGAAACAGCTGATGATGTATTAGTTTTGAATCTATTGATCTGTGTGGGAGAATATCCTGAAAAGAAGTCTCGATACATAGATCGAGTTGCATTACTTGTTGTTTTCGGATCCAACGATTTTATCAATTGTTCATATTTGATTCGTCAGATGGCGTAACTGGTCAACTTATGTCGTCTTCTTCGGATTCGTTGCAATGGGCGACGTAAGACATGTTATTCGGAATGCAACCAGTACATTCATTAATGAAGGGTCTTTGTCTGTCCTTCTCATTGGAACCAGTACATTAATTGATGAATAAAAGCTTCAACAGCTTGGTTTCTTTTTTTAAGAAGCAGAAAAAGGGCTATCATATTGAAACCTACAAAATTATTAAGATAATCTAAAATGTAGTTGAAACAATTTAATCTGGAGTAAAGGAACTAAAATCTGTCAAACTACAATCTGAGAAAAGAATTATTATTTGCTAATGTTGTAGAATGTAGATGCAAGGAATGTGTTATTGACGAAGTAAAAATGTTATCTGTAAAGTCTCATATATCGAAAACAGTCTTCGAATTAATTGAGCGAATCTAAATTCTGACTTCCGCTTTTTTTGGCTACGTGACTTATTTTAAAATTTATCAGTTAATCTTTTATGATAATGTCTCATTAATATTCTGCGATTTTATCACATTAAAACAGAAATTGGAATGATGGTTAGAAGAGAGGAAGGAAGGGAGGGAGGTTGAGATAACGGCAGAGGGATGGAGGGAGGTTGAGGCGGTGGCGGAGGCGTAGGGAGGGATAGCCAAACATCGACCGAAGCGGATGCGTAGAGATGAAGAATGAAACACCTGCAGAGAAATTACTGCCAGCAAATGATGGGACTTGATTGACTGAAACATTGTCTCCGAGCAACAGGTGGCTCTGCGTATGAATTCCAGGACAGCGAACAGACACTAGCAACACACACACGCACCGACATACATATATGTTCCAACCAACATACGGTTTACTATTTCTTCCCTTGTTCTCATATTAAATGATAGTCTCACCTATGCACGAAATATTCGCAAGATATTTCACTATAAAATAGAAGGAGATAATTTTGACAGATATGCACAACTAAGATTACAACATAGAATAAGAAAACCTACTTTTAGAGCTCTTAGATTTCAAGGATGAAAAGGATGTCTGTATACCTCTCTACTAGACACTTAGAGCAACGGTCGGTGAGTAGTTTTATGTTGAACCTATCTTGGAAATAAGTCAATATATGATGCTGCAAGACACTAGTTTAGCACCAGATAGAACGGAAGGAAGAATTGTTAATAGACAACTTGCAGATCACTAGATAATGATTACCTTTACGATGATGACAAAATAGGAATCTTCCATTGACTGACTAAATAAGTATGGAACCATGTGGAAAGCATATACCCTGGCCGACAATAATTATTGTCTTACAGTGATATTTCGGACCTTAGAGAGAGCTAATGATTCGTCCACGTGTCCGTAAACATTGTCTTTCAAATACGTATTTGACGCTGGTGTGTGGACACAGATAACTGAGAGGATCTCTGCTGCTTCACCCGGAGCGTTCAGTCCTGTTTCTTTCTGCTCTTCTATAGGCAAATATAGGTGAAACTATAAACAACGCAACGTTGACAGACTTCGCCCTAAATGTCGCTCATTGATTAAATCATGTGACACTTTCAATTGCCAGTATAACATTAAGTGGATGATGGACGAACGTCTGAATTTCCAGCTTTAATATTGTATAAAATGTTAAACCGTTAGTTGAATCAATTGAATCTGATTTGAAGGCGGGAGATCAACGTCTGGCTGTCTCTAACCATGTAATTAACTGTTTGAGTCTACTCTCTGTGTCTACATTCTCTCTAAGTCTACACTCGGAGTCAACTATCTGATTTATCTAAAATATCTAAAATATTTCTTATTCCACTCTCTGAGTCTTCAGTTGGGAGCGCTAAAAACAGGATTGTCGTTCGTCAACATTTTTTGTTATGGCTGAGGCTATAGGTCTAACATAGCCTACAGCATGGTCTGCGGTAATAACCTATTAATTATGACAAAATCTAACATACCTTCCGGTCGGGGGCAATAATTTATTATGATTAAGTCTAACATACATTCCGTTCGGGGCAATAATTTATTATGACTAAATTCACCATTCATCCTGGTTTGGGGTAGGCCTAATAATTATGACAAAATTTGACATACATCCTGGTCTGGGGTAAAAACAACGATGCGAACGTCGAGCGGTTGTCTCGATGACATTATGATTGAAGGGGTCGGGGTGAACTGCCTTAGAGTAAGATGGCCTGAAGTGCAGTTGACTACCACATGTTGCATCCCAGCAGTTGTGACTTTAATGACTGCAATCTATACATAGTCAGCCTGACAACGCATTTGTCCCTCAATGTGTTCATTAAGACCGGATAGGCCTACACACAAAGACCTCTCTGCATCCATTTAAACAAACGCCTATTATACACGAACATAGTATTGCTGAATGATATTAGGCTGATGATGTTTGTGTGCTCCGCTTGTTTCAACGCACACATCATCGGGTAATTGGTTTATTAGGGTGCGTTTGAGTCGGCGTTTGTCCGCTAGACTTTGAAAGGAGGTCGTCATCTGAAGCCTATGTCCAACTACATGTCAGTAAGTAAAGTCTTTATGAAATGTTTTGCTTTGCCAGTGACGTCAAGGATACTACTGCCAGTCTGAGAAGACTGCCAGGCCTCCGTTAGAGAGAAGACTTACAGGCCTCCGTTAGACAGAATGCAGACAGCTGAGAGAGACCTCAGTCAGAAATAGAGGAGCGACGCAGGATGACAGGAATAAACATGAATTCACAATTATTATTGTTATTCGTTGTCCTGTTTTGCTTCTTAACTTATCAGTAGCTCTGCTTGTAAGAGTATCTCTGCCCTTAATATGTATGCCTCCCTCCCTGCCTCTAACTCTCTCTTTATATCCTATCTCTACACGCCCATCCTATGCCTAGGCTCCGTCTTAGGCTACTACAAAGCCACAACAATAGAATATCGACTGTAGAGCCTTACGCAAGTCAAAAATTATATGCACACATATTACGATGACGACACTCTCGACCTGTGGCATTTCACGCTCGAGGCGTATCTTAAATAAGCACTTTACCTGCGAATGAGAGAAAGAGAGAGAGAGAGACAGACAGACAGACAGAGAGCAAGCTATAGCAAGATGGCTGTAGGTTAAAGAATGATGCAAGTTAAAGTAGGGCACGTCTAAAGGCCCGCCTCATCCTACTTGTGGCCTAATCGTCTACTAGCCAGTCACGAGAAACTCGTTTGTTTACTGGACCAGAACGTTCCAAAGCTACGTTCAGCAGAGAAAGTGCACGCGTGTGTATCACGTCGACTGTAATATTATTTCTAGTCAGGAATTCATATAATTCGTAGCCGAAAACAACATCAGCGAAGTATTGTCTACAAATCATACGCATGACTGACGATCAATGGTTTTAAGTTTACTGCATCTCTCATGTGGGAGGAGATTCGCAGTGATAGACTTCGCAATGTAGGCTTGTAATTATTCAGGTGCAGGTTTAAAATTCGCAGATTGAATCGCAGATTGAACTTACAGCTGTTTCCAGTCTAAGCGTAGGCCTATAGTTAGTCTCAGGCTCTTGATCGAATGAGGCCCATGATTAGAAGACATCATCGGAATCTGCTTCTGCCCTATGTAAGTTTCTTTTTGAATATCTAAATATATTATTCGTCGCTTTTTTAATTGACGCAAATTGGGCAAATGACGCCATGTTGACGTCGTTATTTTCCTGTAAGAATGGCGTTTTGACCTCATTGCATTTCAAACTCTTTAGAATCTCTGTCTACATTGTAAAGATTATTTTAATTCTATTTAGTTTAAAGGTGGTCTCGATAGAGGAAAGATGTTTGTTCATCATGGGCTAAGGTTAGAACAGAAACTTGTTTGTTAAAAGACACGTGTTGAACCGATCGTCGTCAATTTGAATTTCCGAATATCATAGACATTTAACTGTAAAGCAGCGAATGCGCCTGATCGATTCTTATTTTAAAATCCAATCGGATGTAGAGATTTAAGTAATTTATCATTTTAGCGTCCCAAATTCCGACCACATAACTTAGCAGAAGCCGGATGAAAAGAATCAAGCCGAAGTAGAACCTGGGTGTGATGAAAAGAATCGCACACAAATAGAAGCTGGATGTGATGAAAGGACTGCTGCTTAAGTAAAAGCTGGATGTGATAAAAAAAATTTAATGCACTAGAGCTGGATTGGCAACAAGAATTATGTTTAAATTGAAGCTTGATGCGATGAAAAGAATCGTGTTTAAATGGAAGCTGGATGTGATTAAAAGAATCAAGTTTAAATGGAAACTGGATTGTTGAAAAGTATTGTATTGATGTCACAACAGGCAACCATTCACGAACCCGCCCTAATCAGGTGCAATGAATATGGGACGCTAAAACGATAAAGTGGATGAATTTGAGGCGCTTTAGCGACAAATTACGAAGATTTATATTCATCATAGGCTTACCTGAAGTTTGTTCCTTCACTTATCGTTCCTTCAAAACTTGTTTACAGTACTCTGTATTGCAGGTCAAGAATATTGTGTTCTTGGTAATTTATGGTTTTAGCGTTTCAAACATTTAATGCAAGCAATGCACTCAAGAAAAACGCAGAACTGTCCCAAAACAGTATAATTCACTTAATCAATCCAGCTTCTACTTAGATATATGATCCTTTTAATCGATCCAGCTTCCATTTATGTTTATATCTTTTTGTGAAAGTCTATTTGGCGTAGTCGGTTTGATGCGAGAATGTCGATGCGACGGATGTAAACAAAGTCGTGTACACGCAAAACTCATTTGATGAAAAGAAATATAGCTAAATTGAAGCTGGATTGATTAAAATAATATTCCTTAAATAGAAGCTGGATCGAAGTATTATTTGGTAGTCTGTTTCACTTGTGACCTAAGCCATGCATACATTTCTTGAGATGCTAAAACCATAAATTACCGCGCTCTTTGTTGTTAGTTTTATGCAGCATTGAAATTTCGACAAATTTTGGGGTTGATAATTCAATTTGACTTGCTTCTCAATCTGCTATGTCAATGACTACCAACAGTGTATAGAAGAATTTTTTAATCGAGCAGACGGTGTTCTTGTCAGAGTTATTCTGATTCCCATTATGTGTAAACGTGTCTTTACTCTTTGTTCTCTTATCGAGTTCATAGATTCAAAATTTAAACGAACTTGTATTTCACTTTCTACTTTTGCCAATGATCAGTGATCAAACTTTGGCCTAGACGACGAGAATCAATCAACGAACTTGCAAAATATGTATTGTATATAAAAGTTCTAAATGCAACAGGGGTAACTTGGTAAGCTAGGTAATCCCAACCTGTGATTTTGGATTCCAAGGACTGTTTGGAGGTCGATGCTACCGTATTTTCAGTGCATGCAGATCGTCCCAAATCCTTTGTATTATAAACAGTTGTGATTATGTAATTTTGATGTTGAATCACGAATAGTATCGGTTGAAAATGTGAAGGTTTATGTTTTAGTCAAAGCCTTTGAATCGACAAAACAAATGTTTTCTGGCTCAGCAGACGAGTTGAAACGCAGACGTCAAAAGATCAACAGATGCCAAGGTCGATTAGTTAGCACATAATTATAACCAGAGTTCCTTGGTTGTTATTTTGTGTATGAAGAGCCTCGATTTCAAGGCCAAATTCCGAAGGGAGACAGGTCTTATGATACCAAACCCCACATCAAAGGATTACAAATTCATCATCAGTCACTTTAAAAAGCTTCGGCTTTCGGTCACCAACCGTCGACGACTGTTAAACGTTACAGCGTCTGTCTGCCAGATGTTTGACTTATCATGCAAGTCGTCCACTTCAGCTTTCCACAGTGATTTATTACCAGCTGGAGTTGGTTTCTGCAAGCAGCTGCTTTCAGTCTTTCTCGTCTTTTTACAGGACAACCAAAATCTTCTTTCAAAAGATTAGCTATGTCACTAATTCACATTGTTAGGAGGAACGAAAGTCCTAGCGGAGACTTGAGAGTGGAAACAGTTTTCTGTCTTCGATTACTTCGTTGGTCAAGCCTTGGACTGTGCGTCGTTTAAGTGCAGAAAGCGACGGTTGAGTCGTTTTTTTCCAGATGCCTGATAGATCTTGAATATTGCGATGATCAACTTATGTGAGCGTCTGCAGGCACTCGATTCGTGTCTTTGTCTGTTCGTCTTCTTTCCGTCGATGCTTTTCTACTGGCGAGGAATTTGGGATCTGTTCGGAGTCTACATCTTCCCGAATGACGCTCCCAAGTGCCACTGGGTGACGGCTGGCCTTGGAGCCTGCTCAATCGTCGGATATTATACTCTACCTCTGCTCAGTCATCTGCTCACCATCATCCATCCTCCGTCGAAGCCAGTCTACGTCATCATCACCCGACTCTACATGTATGCATGGGCAGTGCTGGCGATGGCCTACTGGAGAGGCGTCTGGGGTCTGGCCGATTACTACTTGCTCCAGTACGGATGGAAATCCGCTCTGATCGGACTGATCGTCTGCTATGGCATCCTCTTCCTCCTAAGGGTCAGCAGAACCACCATCTTTCCACCATTCGTCGTTTATCTCGACACTCGCAAAGACCTCTTGGTCCCTTCCACTTGCTTTCAAACGAAGGTCAGGTGAGACTTATGGGATTTGCTAATACTAGTTGCATAGACGTTATCATAAGTAGGAAACAGATAAATCTTTCGGTTAATATTTCAGCCGTTGCAGTTTCTGCTGTACGGTTTGAGTCGCTTCTGTTCGATAGAACAGAAGCCTAATTCGACACTTTGATCGTTGATCCATAAGCTCTATCTTTACAATTATTGATGAATAGTCAGCCCACCAATGCATTTATACTCGGATAAGTTCCGCAATCGACAAACAAAACTTCTCAATTAAAATCCTCTTAATTTATATTTTTAGGTCAATTGATTTATTTTTCTGACTATAAATTTAATCCTTTTTGTTTTGAATTTTTTCAGGTGAATTGGACTCAACCTAAGAGTGTCATAAGGTACACTCTGGACAGTTTGCTGACGCATTATGTCATCATTACGACAACCATCGTGACATGGAGAAGTGCTCTTTCTCTGCTCGATATCTTTATGTTTCCTGATGATTGGATGCTATCGAATGTGTGTTGCATTGTGATTGGACTGGTTGGCTCGGTCCTTCTCTTTGCCCTAGAGACTCCTATCAGCAGACTGTCCAACCACATCCAGCAAACGCGGCGCAGTTACTGGTTGAGACTCAGCTTCAAGAATCTAATCTATTTCTTCGTATTTGCCGCTGAGGCTTTTCTGTGGCGCGGAGGATGGAATCTCAATGCCAAGTTCATAATCCCCGATCCGTTGATCGGTGGATGGGTTAACCATGTCATTGGTACCGTCCTCCTCCTCTCTTTTCAACTGCTCAGCTACACATCTTCTTGTGGATGTGCATGGGATGGAAAATTTGGAAATTCTGAGACAGAGGTCGATTCCTTCTATGACACCAAATATCTTAGAGAGATTGATCAGTATTTACGAGAAAGGAAAGAGGTAACATCTCTTTGTTGATTGATTGTTCCATTGTTTCATTCATTCATAGCACTTATATAGCGCCTACGCAGGAGATGCCTTTCTGAGTGTCTTTTATGAGACCGAATTCCACATCAAAAGTCTTTGTGTAGTGAATATCTTCTGTTAATTTCTACTTGTGTTTAGCTACTCTTTCGTTTCCTAATCAGAAAATGAGTTTCTTCTGTTCAGTTTGACTGAAGTGAATTGGAAAAGGTGTTGGAATGGAGTCCAGGGCATTAGGCTATATTGAGTTGATTGCCTTGCTATTTGTAGCCAACAGATGTATGTGTTTTGGTCTGCTATACATTTTGGTGTGAATGGTACAGCCGAGAGCAAGGTTTCTGGTAGCCTACGAGTTCCTGCATATTGCAAGGCTCACCTGTGGCCGTCTTGCATCGGTTCCCGCAAGCAGGAAGGATCGGTAGAGGTAGGGTGGAGGGCGTATGGGATGGAGGTAGCAAGGAAGGGGTTATAGAGGGAGCTATGATAAGGGAGCTAGGGAGGAAGTCAGTCGGCCTCTGTGCGACCGACAACTATTTCATGGGTGTCACTCCCTCATCTCGTTTTCGTTCCAGACATTTTGAAGCTATTAGGTGTTTGTGATCTGCCTCTACTTTGTAATTAACTTCTCTTCTCTCGTTGCCAATCATTAAAAAAAGTTAACGATTGCCACATTGAAATAGTTGTACCTAGAGTTCTCTTTGACGTATTTTTAACATTAGCAAAAGTAATTTTCCAATGATTGGCCCAGCGACCATAAAATTATTTAGAAATGAAATATAATCCAGATGTTTTTGATGCAACGCAATACCAATTGATTTGACACAATTTACAATACAATTGTATACTTGATATTGCCATTACTCCGCTGTTCATACGTACACACACAACCACATGACAGAATTTCCTTGGATGTCGTTGAGTAATTGACAGTAAAGGCCTTGTTCTTAACGGGACATTGTAATGCAAGTAACTGCACATAGTGATTGCCTCGGAGAAGGCTCGAACCAAGAAGACTGAGCTCAATAGGGTGGCAGATGAACAACGAACAATTCACACAATGACAATTAACAGCAGCTTTGTCTCTCTAAACGGTATTTTAGGATGGTTTAATAAAAAATCGCAAATATCGTGAGGAGAGGAGAGGAAGTTAAGGTTTGAAGCCATGACCCAGAGATAATATGAGGTCGATGATGTCTGGACTGTGAGTGAAGTTTGTCTGAATCTGAGATTCAGAGAGACGGAGAGAGGCAGGCAGAAAGAGAGAGCGAAAGAGACATACACACACACACACACACACACACATAGACAGACAGTGTTAGATACTATGTTGATTGTTGTAGAGAGGAACGTCGATTGAGGAGAACAAAAAATGCAGCATCAAAGAAGAAGAAGACGACGACGTCGGTGACGTTGTAAATAGTAAAGTAATGTTGAAAGCGAAGGAGAGTTTGTTGAAGGAATCGTTGCAGTTGGCCGTCGTTCCCTCTGCTTCAGACTACAAAGTCGATCACAATTCAACCAGAATATTATGATGACGATGACATTCGCTTTTATTCAATTCTGTGAGTTTAGCTATTCACCAAAGGCACATGTTGCAGGGAGCTACTTTCATCTACAGAATTTCATTTGCTGCCCCTCTTCTCTCCTTTTGTCTCCTCCATCGCCTGACCGCTTCAGTAATGTTTAACTGAGAAGTTGTATCGAACTCATGCTAAGCATAGTAGACATTTTTTTCATGGAATCAAGAAGTAAGATTTAAGTGTTCCATTAGGAAAGTCATCCTGTTACCCCCACCGAGGGATTGCCCTTCTACAGCGCAACAATACTGGTTTGCTTTTGTGGAATGGTTGAGAAGGTGCTATAGAATTATGTGCTTAGAATTAGAATTCAGAGGCTAAGTAGTGAAACAGTGCGATTTATCTATGGTTGAACTGTTGCTTGTCATTAAAATTAAGAAAGTGGTAGAAAGCTGAAAGAAATGAAGGTCAAATGACTGAATGACTGAATTATCCAGAAACTCCATCATTTCACCCAATCCTATGATCACTGGATTAAGACACCTGAACGAATAGAATACTCCATCGTTCTACCACTTGCCTTAATTAGCATATCCATTGCAAACTATATCTCTTGCCAATGAGTCTAAGACTCTCTTCAAACATCTCATCACTCCTACATTCATCAGATGGTAGACGGGGAAGTTGGATGGTGAATTGCAGACTGCCACGAAATTTCTTCCAGGCATTATATTTCTTAGTCCACTGCATTCAACATCTGTTGCCACCTCTTTGTGACGACAAGTACTCACTTGTTAAGAGTGGACGTCTCTTATATTTCCTTTGATTAACATCTGTAATGATCAAAAGTGGCTTTGTCAATCGGTGCTTCTTTAGTTATATCTAATTGTGAACCTACGACTTTGTAATCTATATAACTTTGATAGTTTACTTTTTTAAATTTATAAAATCTTTGTATACAACCTTATTGCGCTTGGGCTTGTCAGGTGCAAATTAAAACTTACTCGATTACTAACTTAGTATGCTGGCGAAAGAAGCAGATTTATCAAAATGACGAGTCAATCAGACAAGACAGACAGGTGAGAAGGCAGGAAGGAAGGAATGATGGAAGAATGGAAAAAAGTGTTGTCACATGCAGAAGTATGAAAGAAGTCCTAAACTGTATTGGATCGATCGTGATGTGCATGACTGACAATGTATTATTGTCTGTTTGCTGTCTCTCTACCTCCTTCTCCGTTTCTCTGTATGTCGTTCAATGCGTCGGCCCTACTAATTGCTCTCAAAACAATGCTACAGAGAGCGCAATTTCTATCAGAATATAAAAATTCTAAATGAAGGAATCACGTTCTGGAGTAACAAGGGTATTCGCTAGGTGGCATATAATGGCTATAATGGCATTGGTTTGCACAGCATGGGATATACCACAAAACTCGCTCCTGGTAGATCATAAAATGATTCACACAGCTTATTAACCTGCTCAATTGCTAACCAAAACACTCAGCGCTCAATCGTTACGATAGCTAGTGCCTCTATGGTTGCACTTCAAAGTTAAAATATAATTGCATTTGTTTTTGCAACGTCGGACATACAACAAGTTTTCCAACCTAAGTAACAAAACTCGTCCCCGATAGATCTTTTGTGTAGGCTATTTTCGGATGTCCGTGAATCAATCCTGGGTCATTATTATGACTATCACAAAACCAAATAAATTTTTTTCTGTACGGAAGGGTTTTACATCGTTAACCAACGAATTAGAATTAGGTGTTCATTGATTTCAATCATCTTCTTTGAACTATGATTTTTTGGTTGGCCTTTATTGAGTTACTTCGAAGATGAATAAGAGTTTTTTCTTTGAAGTGGTTTTCCTGCGTTTTATCGCCCACGATGTAAACATACTCGGTTTTAAGAATCAGTTTCTGGTGTCGACGTTCATTTGAACGAATGGAACTTTATATAGCGCGTCAATTTCAGAAATCGTTGGTTCCACGCGTGACTTGAAAAGTCTGACAAAAAAGCACTGAGAAAGTTTTGATGACGTGAACAGATGGAGCGAAGATAGATGTTATTGGCGAGGAATTGATGCAGACAGACAGATGGTCAGACAGACAGACATACGGACAGACAGATACACATACAGTCAGACAGATTGACATACAGCCAGAAGGACAGATAGATAGACGAACAGAATGAATACCTTCTGATGAGAGACTTTCTTTGTGCAGTGTTTACGTTTCTGTCTTCTTTTAATTGTTGACGAAAGCAGATTTATGTAGAACTACTTCAATGGATAAGAGGATAAGTAAAACAATTGTCTCTTTCTATGATGGGTATTCTGCGTGTGTCTGTCTGTCTGTCTGTCTGTGATGTGTTTGGTGTAGAATGGTCTTCTAGCGATGAGATATCGTTGTCGTGACATTGGCTTTCATTTGAGTTGATATGATTCGTTGCGCTCCTAATGATTCGCTTGATCCAATGTTTTATTATGTAGTAATATAATGGTGACAGTTGCAACAACAGATCGTGAGAGAAACACCCAGGCCTTGTCTCTCATACACTGCATATAGCCAATCAACACGTGAAAGAGGAAGGAAGAACGAAGACAAACAGACAGACAGACAGACAGAGACAGACATAGATATATACAGAGACAAACAGACGGACGGATAGCAAATAAGGGATGGCATTTATTATTGCTTTTTCTTATAAAACCTGCGACCGTCATCCATGACCTTAGTAACACCAATGACAACCTTTGACCTCGGGGAGGAGGGAGGGAGGAGGAAGGGAGGAGGGAGGGAGGAGGGAGGGAGCAGGAAGGGAGGAGGGAGGGAGGAGGAAGGGAGGAGGGAGGGAGGCAGGGAGGGAAGGGGCAACGTCTGCATCTAATGAGGGCTTTGCTTAATTAACTGTTAATGAGAATCCGTAAATTGCACCGAACTCATCTAACCCATCATCAACGATGAAAATGATCAGTGCTATGAGGATACATACGCTGACATCCTCATCCTCATCCTCCTCCTCCTCATCCTCATCCTCATCATCAGTTTGTGCGATGAATTTATGGTTGTGATTGACAGGTGGTCGGTCAATGTCGTGTCAGGTGACGACAGCGATTAATGGCCTCGAATGACGCGAATGCTGTTGAGGAAGAAGAAGAAGACGACGAAACAGGAGGAGGAAGAGGAGGAAGAAGAAGAGGAGGAGGAGGAAGAGGAGGAGGAGGAGGAAGATGAGGAAGAGAAAGAGGAGGAAGGTGGTGGCGTCGTTGTGTGGATGGATGGAGTCATCAGTTGGCACGGCATCTGCGATTTATCCGTCTCTCTCTCTCTCTCTCTCTCTCTCTCTCGACCTCGGAATTAAGACGAAAACGACGATAAGAACCACAACAGGAACTGAGAACTGAGAACAAGAACACAGAACAACAATAGAGAACATGAAATGAGAATAAGCACCGAGAAAGTGGAAAGCGATGAAGGGGAGAGAGCATAATGGATATTATCTAAGAACGTATTTCGTTGAAACGGTGAGTAACTTTTAGTAACTTCTATTTATCAACCTACCTTTCTGACAAAAGTAATGTCTCGAGATGTTCTAGCGTCTTTTGAATCGCTGCCAGTTGATGGAAGGATGGTAGGACTGGAGGAAAGAGAGAGGAGGAGAGGGAGGAAATGGTGACCAATAGTCAAACAAACAAACAACGAAGAGACACCAAAATTAGTGTTACTTGTGAATATTATTCTTTTAGGAACAAAATATACAAAAAGATGGAATATTGACACCTGTCAAATTGTCTTTTTCCTAGCCAAAGTCCGTACTACACTGTGATAACAGAGATCATTAGCGCCGCCCTCCTTCCTTTCCTAGGCTTGGGACTGGCACTGTTAGAGAGCAAGCATAAGCGTAGTTTGCCATTTGTGACCATACGTCATCAATCTTTATTATAATTGCACAGTCGTTAAATGAAGCGTCAGGTTCACTGATCCATTGAACCATGACAATGTTACGCATGATTAAACGCGATCATCTGTCTCCTGTAATTCAACTGAATAATTGATTGGCATTCATTATCCCATCCTCTCTAATTCAGTCACTTGTGTCACTTCTCCCATCCCACATCAACCCCACCTCTCCCACACATACCCGCTCCACCCCATCCCACATCAACCCCACCTCTCCCACACATACCCGCTCCACCCCATCCCACATCAACCCCACCTCTCCCACACATACCCGCTCCACCCCATCCCACATCAACCCCCAACCCCTCCTCACCCACACATAACAGTTCCACCCCATCCCACATCAGCCGATAACCCCACCTCTCCCACATATACCCGTTCTACACCAGCGCAACAGATCATTCGGTTGGTTTGTTTGTAGACAGATTGAATTCTGGTAAATCTATTTCACTGGAGAGGTCGTAACCTTTCCAATTCCGCTACGGACAGCTACACAGAAGGACAGCCAGAATCAACCATACAAAGAGAGGAGGAGAGAGACAGACATCAAGAGAGACAGAAGGAACATTGTTCGTATCCTGGTAGTTTGCCTCAGTTAACCTTGACGTCACTCATCAGTGACCTCTGATGAAATGCATGATGTCATCATCTTCAACTGGTGATGTTTCTTCGATTTCGTCATATGAACTCAATTTCATTGACAACCAACTCAAGCATTTGCGTCGAACGATTACATGACCAGATGATTTATTTCCCCATAGATGGAATTTTTATTACAATTATCATCTTATATTCATTCCTCCATTTACCTACAACCTAAGAATACATCTGTACTTCCCTCTCTGTGTGTCTGTCTGTGTCTGTCTGTGTCTGTCTGTGTCTGTCTGTCTGTCGGTCCCTTAGCTGTAATTGTAATTATAATTGAAAACTTATATAGCGCCACTCGTGATCGGAGTTAAGTTGTCCATAGCAACGCGTCTTCAGCAGTTTCTACCTGGAGTAATCTCTACCTTCCAACTGTTGTCATAGTAACCGTTAATAATCCACTGACCTCAGGCATTTCTTCAAACGAAGCTCCATATAAATTGCCTCTAGATAAGGAGTCGTCTTCAGCCGCAGATTATAGAAGGGCCAATCTGTATGTCCGTCTGTTTGTCTGTCTGTTTGTCTGTCTGTTTGTCTGTCTGTGCGTCTGTCTGTGCGTCTGTCTGTGCGTCTGTCTGTCTGCCTGTGTCGAAAGGTGAAAGACACGTGACCCAATCTACCGTCGTTCGTTGGAGCATTGTTCGTTGGTCGGTTCGTTGGTAAGGAATGCGTTCAACTGAATGAGAGCAGACGAAGGAGGCAACACCAGCAAAGCAGATACCCATACAACTGCAAAAAAGAAGAAGAAGAAGAAGAAGAGGAGGAGGAGGAAGAAGAAGAGGATTAAGTGGGCGAGGAGGAAGAGGAATATAAGAAAGATGCGGAGGAAGAGAATGGTGAGGAAGACGAGGAAGCGGAAAAGAGGAGGAAGAAGAAGAAAATGAATAAGGAGAAGAGGAGGAAAAGAGTAGAAAGAGAGGGCAGAGCAGGAAGAAACGGAGATAAAAATTAGAAGAATAATAAGAAGAGAAAGAAGAGGAAAAATTATAAGGAAGGATTATTGGAAAATGAGGAAAAGGTTGAAGAAGAGGAAGAAGATGAGGGATAATTGGAAAATGAGAAAGAAGAGGAAGAACAGGAAGAAGAGGATGAAGAGGATGAAGAGAAAGGATGGAGAGGAATAGACGCTGTGGATAGTGTGATGCTTACGACGGTAAGCAAAGGGTCAACTTACAAAGGAAACGATGACGAGAACAGAAGACGAAGCCAATCATCAAACGAACGAACGACTACAGCTCTTCATTTTTCAGCCTCTGCCTGCCTGCCTGCGTGTCTGTCTACCTGTCTGTCTTGCTGTCTCTCTTCCTGTCTCTGCCTATCTTTCTTTGTCTGCGTCTTAATGTCTTCCTTCGTACTAAATTTCCTATCGTTGACCGTTTTCTGGTCTCCGCGCAAATCCCTGACAGCGCCAGTCAATCGTCTCCCCTCACTCCCTCTCTTGCTCTGTCTGTCTGTCTGTCTGTCTGTCTGTCTCTGTCTGTCTCTGTCTGTATCTGTATCTGACTCTGTCTCATTCTGTCTATCTCTCTGTCTATCTCTCTGTCTATCTCTCTGTCTATCTCTCACTATCTGTCTCTTTCTCTTGTGTCCGCCTACTTTGGTACAATTAATATCCTGCTAATTGAGAGAGTGAGGATGGAGAGCCGGAGATTGACTGGAACATCTATGATTCTCAACGTTCCTCTTCGTTTTCTTCGTCCTCTTCATTCCTTCTTGTATTACGACAACATTTGTCAGATATAAATACAACTATTACAGCATCGTTTTGACACCAGAACAGTATCAATAAGACAACAGTTGACAACAAGACAACATCGATTAGACGACAACAGTAAATGACAACAAGACAACCGTTGATCGACCGTTGCAGTTATTCAGAGATCGAATCGAACGGCGATCGATGTGGAAGATGTGGAGGAGTGTGCGGCGGTGTTGTCTGGAAGATCAGAAACAAGAGAAAGAACAATCCGGGTCTTAACACGGAGAAAAAGAAGGAGGAGGAGGAAGAGGAGCGGAAAGAAATGGAAGAAGGAAGTGGATAAACGGAGAGAAAACAAGTCATGTGATGATCGATGGAATGTTTTTTATCATCTAACAATTGAGGAAGAATAACAGGAAGCTGAAAATAAAGGAGGAGAAAGAAGAGAATGAGGAGGAGGAAGAGAAAGAGGAATAAGAGGAGGAAGGAATATGACTATGAAGAATAAGGAGGTTGGAGGAGGAATGTGAGATGATGATAAGAAGAGAGGAGAGGTACAGAATCTGCAGAAAGTGAGACGCTCGCTATAATGGACGATGAGTTATTTAATCCGATCATCTCTAGACTTCTTTCATAATCACCTCTTTATCTTCTTCTTCCTTTTAAACACAACAGAAACCTATGTTTAGTCAAACACAACCATCATCATCATCATCATCATCATCATCATCATCATCATCATCATCATCATCATCACCATCACCATCACCATCACCATCACCATCACCATCATCATCACCATCACCATCACCATCACCATCGCCATCGCCATCATCATCATCATCACCATCACCATCACCATCGCCATCACCATCATCATCACCATCACCATCGCCATCACCATCACCATCACCATCACCATCACCATCACCATCGCCATCATCATCATATGGCCTTTGCCCCTCTCTCTAGTTCTCTCTGTTTCTGTCTTTGTCTCTGCCTCAGTCTGTTTCTGTCTGTCCGTCTGTGTGTCTGTCTGTCTGTCTGTCTCTCTCTTGCTGTCTCTCAGTGTCTTCGTTTCTATGAAGATGCGTTGCTTTGATACTCCTCTCATTGGGTTGTTTGTCGTTATCTGTCAGGTGCTCACTCTTTGCTCAATCTCTCTGGTCACTCATCAGCCATCGGTGCACAGTCAGAGGCGAACGATGAACCAAAGACCGAACGATGAACAATTGACTGAACGATGAACCAAAGACCGAACGATGAACCAAAGACCGAACGATGAACCATTTACAAATTTTTGAACCACTGACTTGAGACACTCTCTCACTCACCCTCCTCCATCTCCTTTCGCCACAAACACAATGGCGACAAGCAATTACCCAGCACCAGCGCATTTCTTCATGGAATCGACGTTCCTCGTTGCCAGTGACAACCTAACGTCATTGACTGACGTCACCGTTGACTCCGTGAGCCTCTCCTCCACTTCCATCGACTTCCTTCATCTCCGGTCCAAAGCGGAAGAGGAAGCAGCAGGAGGAAGAGCGGAAGGAGGAGACTTAGTTGACCTTCAGCGACCTCTCACGGGGTCAAGAGGTCACCTGGCAGTCCTTGATGTCGTCCTCCAGTGGATGCTCATTCCGGCCATCTGCTGCTTTGGTATCCTTGGCAACGGCCTCAACATCTTGGTACTCACCCGTCAGAGGGTGCGAAGGAGCGTGAAGACCCCGGATCAGGCGGTCCATGTGGGACTCCTGTCCCTGGCCTTATCCGATATGATCGTATGCCTTACGTCGGTTCCAAGGGCCTTCGTCCCTGAGTTCCAGGCGCAGTTCGAAGGCCACTGCCTGTCCCTCTACTACCACGTCTACAGCACTGGCCTCATCACTACCTTTGGCCTCATCAGTACCTGGCTGATCGTCGTGACCGCTGCCATGCGCTACGCTGTCATCTGTCACCCTCTTTTGTCGAGGGTGACGTCCAGCCACAAGACGGGCTGTCTTGCCATAGTCTTCACCTCTGTCCTCTGCACGGCATTCAACGTCCCCTCATTCTGCCTGCTCTCCTTTCGAACCGTACGCAACGGAACCTCTTCCTCCTTCATCATCGTAGACCTTGGTCCTTTCAACCACCACACCCCACAGGGCCTGACCTTCCTCTGGGTCAAGGCCGTTATCACCATCTTTCTTCCAGGGCTTCTGCTCCTCTTCTTCAACATCCGTCTCATCCAAGCACTCAAACAGTCTGATCGCCTGCGATACCAACACACTCATCACCTGCAAGGGTCGCTAGGTGGCCATCGTAGGACGACGACGTCACGCAATCGCCTGACCTTGACCCTCGTCGCTGTCGTCGTTGTCTTCGTTTGTCTCGTCTTTCCGTCTGAATTACTTGACTTCTTCGTTCATCTCGATCTCTTTCAATGGACCTTTGATCGAGAGACAGTCATCGCTGCTCGAATGATCCTCAACGCTCTTCAACTCATTAACTTCGCTTTCAACTTCGTTCTCTATTGTACGCTCAGTGTTCAGTTCCGAAGGGCTTTCTTCGACTGGTGCTGTCGTAGGTTGAGCGTACACGTGACCAGGGTCATCCGGAGTCGACTGCCTCGCCACGGAAATGACGTCATCGACGGCTTCAATCCGGTGAAAAAGAAGAAGAAGAAGAAGAGGAGGAGTGTCGATGGCATCCAAGTGCTCGCAGGACGATCCTTTTTATCGACTTAATGACACACAGACAGATTGAAGGACAGAGACAGATATGCAGTCAGCGGCAGACACAAATACAGAGAGAAAGACAGAGGCATATAGACAGAGACAAAGAGAGAGACATTGAGAGACGTGAACCGTATCTGTTCGCATCGTTTGTTGTCCAATAGACTCATTTCATCTATTTTTCTTCATAGAAATTCTTATTTCCTAAAAAACACTTGAACCAAAACTGTCTCCAAGTCTGTTAAAGGTCAACGTTTGTTCCGTATAGATTAAAAAGTGACTCTTCCAGTGAGTGAATGAATGAATGAATGGAAGAATGAATAAATGAATTTATTAATGGATGAATGAATGAATGAATGAATGAATGGATGAATTAAATGACAAACTATGGTGGAACTATTCGCTTCCTATTTTCCTTCTCCTTCGTTTTCTTTTTCCTCTACTTATCTCTTTCTCTTTAACTTTCTCATATTTCTTCTTTTCCTACTTCTCTTTCATCTTCCTATTCCAGACTCTTTCCCTCTTACATACCTTCCTCTTTCTCCATCCTCTCTTTCTCTTTCCATCCTCTTCCTTCCTCTGCCTTCCCTTAATCCTCCATCAATCTTTTCCATCATCCATTCTCACCAGTCATAAATAAAACAAGAATGACAATGAGCCCATAATAAATTTAATATAATATTGTCAACATCTCTTATTTCAATTCCCATTGAATCCCACGGATTATCTACAGATGTCACTCTTGTTATTATAATCCAACCTTCGTGCCGATTGCTATGACAACCAGCGTCTCCTAGCAACCAGTGCATCATCTCCTAGCAACCACACACTATGTATAGAGTGATCTTTGGTCGCTGAGGCGGAAGTCTTTTGAAATAGGAGGAGAAGGAGGAGGAGGAGAGGAAATAGGAAATTCCATTTGGCCTTCAAGGAGTCCTAGGCCTAATGCAGAAGCCATTCGACGATTTGACGACTATTGTTATAGATCCTGATTTGTAGACAATGCTACACTTGTCTTTTTTGGCTTCCAAGAATGGCAGAGAACTGTAGCAGGAATACCAGATGGAACATTGGAAGGAACATTGAATGGAACATTGAGAGGAACACTGAGAGGAACATTGGAAGGAGCATTTTAAGTAACATTATTTAGGAACACCGATAGATACATTGAAAGGAACATTTAAAGGAACACTGGAAGGAACAGCAAGAGAGAGATAGACGGAGACAGACAGAGACAGACGGACAGAGGGACAGAATGAGACAGAATAAATCTCTCTGTCGGTCGTTACGTATTACAACGTCTGTTGTTGGAGAGCAGACCATCTGAATATTCATGAGCGCATTTCCTATGCATGCAAATCATCTGCAGTAACACGGCGTCCATCCTTCAGGAAATAAGGTCAGGTCAAAGGTCAGTATGAGGTCATAGCTTCAACGCTGCCCTACTAGGCACACGAATCGAACATAAAAGCAAGATATGTAAAAATAGTTCTACACTGATATGTCATTAGGAGACATCATCTTTATAATTGTAGTCGTCATGTCATCCATCCATACATCCATCATCATCATCATCATCATCATCGTCGTCGTCGTCGTCGTCGTCACCATCATCAAAATCATCATCAGTAACAATAACAATAACATTATCAGCAGCAACTATATTATGTAAAGAGAACCTTTGAAAACATAGACCGAATAATATAAAATTGAGGTTTTAGTCCCTTTCATAAATATAGATTTGAATCAGATCTTTTCGTTCAACTCTTGAACATTTTGTGGAGACATTTGAGGAATTAGACGAACGAACATTAGGGAGCATTATGGGAACATTGAGTGTTGTTTATCTCTTAGCAACGGACGTGGGAGAGAGAGACAGAGAGAGAGAAAGACAGACAGACAGACAGACAGAGAGAGAGAGACAGAGAGCGGATTGAGTGATCAAGTGTTCGTTGTATTGTGAGACTGTGGCCGAAGGATAAATTATGAACGGAGTTACTGTAGGCCAACACTGATCAGGAGAGAGAAGAGACTAAGGATCATGAGAAAAAACAAAGAGCAGGAGGAGGAGGAGGAGGAGGAAGAAGAAGAAGAACAGGAAGAGGAAGAAGAAGGAGAAGGAAGAGGAGAATAAACTGCAGAGGAGTTGAGCAGAAGAGGATGAATCAGGAAGAGAGGAACAGTGAGAGAGAGAGAGAGAGAGAGAAAGAGAGAATAATGCTTCCAGCAGATGACGTCTTCTGTGAATTAACAAACACTTGAAACATGTATGTATGTATTTATGTATGTATGTATTTATGTATGTATGTATTTATGTATGTATGTATTTATGTATGTATGTATTTATGTATGTATGCATGCGCCTGGCTATTTACATAGCGCCTTATAAAAACTTCTCAAAGGCGCTAGAACATCACCATTTTCCAATTAATACAGATATTTGAGTCAGACATAGTCGGATATTTAGGTTAAGTTCCATGATGTCGCCCTGCAACCATAATTCGCCATTATCCCGTTACGTCGACGTAACCTACTCTTGATCCCAATGCATGAGTTTGTTTACATTCTGAAAAACGATAATAGGGAAAATTTCGTTTGACTCATTCAATGAAAGTGTCTGCTAATAAAGACCTCAACCATCTAAATTAATTGATCTGCGATGTATGGCTAGAGTTCGTGTGCATCCTACTCGATCAATTTATGTAGAAATGGTAAAAGTAGTTGCAGTTTAACGAAACTGTTTGACAACAAAGATCATTAGCGTCGCCCTCCTTCTGTATCCAGGCTTGGGACTGACACTGTCAGGGTGCAAGCAGTGTAGGACCTCCATCAATTCAACCACTAATCTCTCTCTTATAAGATTTGGCTCACCTCCGCCATCTGTCGAATAACGATGTCTAAGCAATGCCACCTAGCGACTGACTGACGTCTACCTTTGCGTTTATCAATTGGTCAGCGAAGGTTTGAAAGTCAATCTCGAATCAAACTAATTTCTGGCCTAGCAAAGATTTCAACCCTGGTCAAAATCGAAAGAAAGTCAAAGCCAACTGACCGTACACTGTGGGTGGTAGGATGAGACGGCAAGGGAGAAGACCGACCACCAGCACTCACACGCCCAGGCTGAGAAAATAATGTCGCCATCAGTGTTTGCCCCAGGGGCATCTTAATTAACGGAGAATTAAAGAGGAAGGGCATTGGAAGGCACTTGCAATGGAAGGGCATTAGAAGGTATTTGCAATGGAAGGGCATTGGAAGGTACTTGCAATGGAAGAGCAATGGAAGATGCTTGCAATGGAAGGGCATTGGAAGGTGCTTGCAATGACATTTGTTGAATTTATGGGGTGGAATTCACGCGACCCTATTTGGGGGACCATTCACATAACCAGCGCTCGTTATAATCAAATGTTGACCTAGCTTCACAGTGGCGCTTTGTTTATTTGGAGATTGCGATCTAAGTGTCAGTTTAATCGTTTCGTTATAAGCTGCAGTCGATGGAATTGGAGTTAAAAGAAAGGAGAAAGCGAGTGAGAAATGAGGAGAGCATTTCTGGGTTAAGGAATATTTTAAATTCTGAACGGATAACCTGCCAAGGGTTGTGATCTTGGTGAGCAGAGGCGGCGATCAAGTTCCTCCCCCTTTCACAGAGAGGGGACTCGTCATGCGTGTGAGCCCCCCACCACATTCCTTGAGTGCCCTACCCACTTTCAGACGAGATCGCCGCCTCTGTTAGTGAGATAGAAACCAGAATTTGAATGAGTCAAAGTTTCGCTTATTAAAGCTTACCGCACATATTAAGAGATGAAGGTCCCTGTAGCTTCTATCAGAGAGCAACGCGGGTGACCTTGGGTAAAGGGGAACAAGGAGAAATAATCTGAATATCGATCTTTTGAAGATCATTTCCAGCTGCCAGATGATTTATGAGATATTTTAGTCTTTTGATCTTCCTGTGAATATCAACTCTTTCCTTTTGATCGATTCATTTCAACTGAGTGATCTTGTGACCTTAACTCACTTTGGATCAGACCAATCAAGCAAAGGGAAGTTGTCACTGAATAGCTTTGCTGCACGTGAACATTCGAATGGTGTAATGGAGATACAAAACCTGAACACTATTCGGCCTGTCCAGAAAGTGACCAGTTTATTCGATGTAGATTCAAATCGAGAACACTCAAGGGCAATGCAGGCCTAGGTGACTGCTTAATAAGCTTTATCGATCAGAAAGCGCCATAGGAAGGTTCGCTAACGGCGCTATATAACTGGTACTACATTTCCATGCATAGCGTTTGGTGTTAGTCTTTCATATGGGGATAGTAGGAAATTGAGAATATGTTGTTAATTATGATCAAACGGATTTTTCCGCATTACTCTGAACTCTGTGATTCTCCAGATCGAAGGTGGAGACTATGAGTTACGTACGGATAGACATTCATCAACTTCTTCATGAATCTGTCAGAATAGAACCAACGAACGAGAACAGAGAACAAGACGAGATTTGTTCCATTAAAAATAGGTTTTTCATTTATTGTCCTATTTATTATTTTTTCTAACAAACGACGTCGAATGAATTTGTCGTCTTTTAACTCATTTTAATGAATATTTTAAAAGGTATTTCAGTGAATTGGGATTTTTGCCAAACAAGACATTCTAAACGAATGATTGACATGCGTTGAAAATCTGTTGATGTTCCGCTGCAGTTCCTCCACGCATTTGTCTATCTGGTTTGGTCAACCTAGTCGTGGAAAAGGAGCGGCTCTTCCGAGGCGTGGAAAAGGAGCGGCTCTCCCTTCAATCTCTGTGAAGTCGCCATAATCATATGATCGTCCTAGCCTTGGAAAGGGAGAGGCTCTTCCAAGGCGTGGAAATGGAGCGGCTCTCTTTCCATCTTCGCTGCGCCCAAGGCGTGGAAACGGTGCCGCTCGACCAAGACGTGGAAATGGAGACGCTCGTCCCAGGCGTGGAAAGGGAGAGGCTCTTCCCAGGCGTGGAAATGGAGAGGCTCTTCCCAAGCGTGGAAATGGAGATGTCCTGCGCTGGAGGCCAAACCTAGATCCCGCTTCCTCGTCCTCGTCATAGGTTGTGTCATCCCCGTCGAAGTCATCCTCCAGTTCCTCCTCTTCCTCCTCCTCATCTTCTCCAGATTGCCTAAGTCCCAATCGTGGAAGCGGGGATCGAACTCCAAGCCTTGGCAACCTCTTATCTCGTTCCTCTCCCAGCCGAGGCAGTGGAGAGCGGAGTCCAAGGCGAGGCAGAGGAGACCGGATGCCTAACCTTGGAAGACGTTTCTCCTTCTCTTCTATCATCTCATCCCTTCCAAACCTCGGCAGGCGCCTCTCCCTCAGAACCTCATCCTCTAGGTCTTCATCGCTGCGTTGGCCAAGGCGTGGCAGAGGGGCGCGGACCCCGAGACGGGGCAGTGGAGACCTCTTGTCTTCTTCGTCCAGTTCATGAGTTGATCGTCTGGACCTCATCCGAACCAATTCATCCGTCACTGAGAGCAGATGATTGTTATCTTGTTCATCCAGATCAGCAGATGACAGATGACTGGCTCCAACAGATGACTCATCTAGGCAGGATGACCACACAGAAACACCATCTTCGTCATCGTCATCATGATCATTCATTCATTCATTCATTCACTCACTCACTCATTCATTCATTCATTCATTCATTCATATATTCATACACATTGCCAGCGCCCTGACAGTTATCAACAACCAATCAAGTTATTACATAAAAGCTGAGCCTTACGTTAGAGTTGCTCACAAAGTACATTTGATCAATTGCTGACCACTAGGGCGCAATGCACGGCTGCCAAAGTGTTAAATTCAAATCCTGTAATAACTTATGTTCATCCGCTAAGACTGTACTTGGAATTATACTGCAGTTTGTCGGTTTGAGTGTAATAAACGAAGATCATAATGTAGACATCCCTTGCAAAATACGTCAAAATGTGAATAGAATTATGGAAAGTAAAGAAAATAATGGAAAGTAATAATATGAAGACTAGTGAAGGACGTTATTGGATGCTGGAAATTAAAATAGGTCCATAAAATTCTGGGAAACTCGCTTTAGGATTTGTGATTTTTCAAAACGACCGAAAGCAAAGATCTCTGTCGGTTTAGTGTTCAGTTTAGATGAAGTTCCCCATCAGAATTAAAAACAAAACACGATCGTTGCTTTGTAGTTAGTCGGTTATTGAGCAAAAATAGGTTTCTGTCTCGTGGTAAAAATATTTAAGTTCGTTAAATGATTAGTCTTGTTAGTTTGTACTGACTCAAGTAGGCCCAGCTATTGCGAAAACCTATGATTTAGCTAGTAAACTGATATTTAATTAATCTACGTCCAGTCGACAATCAATAAATATTAAGATTAGATTAAATAACTTTACTATATGATTAGAGCAGACAATTTTTTAGATACTTATTGACAGGATAAAAGCACTTGATGATCTGATAAGGTACTTAATGATTAGATGGTTGATCGACCGATGAAATGTTTCGTTCGTTGTACTTACGAGAGAAAGTCATATAAGAGACGAACCCAATGAAGAAGGATTTCGTCAGCTTCATCTTCCTTCTTACTTATTAAATGCGGAGTCAACTGACAGATCTGGCTAATGACTATGACCGCTGACGTTTAGTAGCAGTAGTAGTTGTCGGGTGGAGTTGTAGTAGTAGTTGTTGTTCGTCGGTCAAGTTATCATCAGTTGTTTGTCATCATCGATATTTGCAATCGTAAATCTTCGACCTGGTCCGTTGTCGCTTCTTGATTCCGTTCGTCTCTGGTGAGGCCTTATATAGCGCCCGGTGTTTAGGGCAAAGGGCGCGGGCAATCGACGCCAAATAACGACCGACGGAACGCGTTATTGGACGACTGACAGTCAGACGCAGACGACACTTGTGAAAGGGCGGGAAGTCAAAGGAGGAGGGGTAGGAGGAGGGAGATGAGGAAGAAGGAGAGGGGAGTGGGAGGGACAGGGTGGGATGTATGGAGGGTCCAAGAGAGAGAGAGAGGAAGAGAGGAAGAGAGGCATGGAGAGAGGGATGGATGTAGAAGAGTAGGAATGAAGGAATACAGAAAATGGAGAGTGAGAGTTTGCTGGAGTGGGAATAATATCATTGAAGTGAAGCTGAGAGGAGGAGGAGGAGGAGGAGGAGGAGGAGAAGGTGAGGAGTTGGTCGAGAGGAATGCAGGAGTTGAGAAGGACGGATGACGGATGGGGAAGAGAATGGAAGGAAGGAGAAATGAAAGGACTGAGAATTTCAAACACTGTAGATATACACAAAGGATGAGAAGGAGAGACAATACATAAAAGCAGACCAATGGGAGTAGGACAAAGACAGACATAGACGGACAGAGGTTGACAGAAACGAAGAGGGACAGACAGAGATACATGCCTCAAATAAAGAGAGACATAGAGGGTAATGAACAGACAGACAGACAGACAGAAAGGTAATCGTGATGAGAGAGACGCCTGCAACAGATGAAACGAATTTTCAATATTCATTTGTCGCTGATATTTCTTCTCGGAGGTCACTGGTCCATTGGAAAGAGACAGAGACAAACAGAGACAGAGGCACATAAAGACAGACAGAGACAGACAGGCAGACAGACAGAGACAGACGGAAACAGACAGAGAGAGGCAGAGCGACAGACAGAGAGACATAGACAGAGCCAGATAGAAGGATGAATAGGCGGAGGAAAAGAAGTAGAGTTGATTGTTGAATCCAATAATTTTCATATTTCTTTTCAATTTAGAAATGTTTCTTCTAATCGCCAAAACTCGCTCACTCACAAAAATTCCAATGAAGTTACTCGCCATTTCTGAGTCTTTTCTCTATCAGTTTCGATTCTCTCAGTGCCTATCTCTCTGTTTCCCTGTCTGTTTGTCTAGCTGTCTCTGTCTGATTGTCTCTCTCTGCCTCTCTCTCTCTCTCTCTCTGTCTGTCTCTGTCTCTATCTCTCCTTTTCTTTCTCTTGCCCTCTACATATGTCTCTGATGGTAGTAAACATACAGCTTGAGAAGACTATTATAATAATAACCAGCGCCTTCGTTTCTTATATCAGACCCCATCAAAGGTTACCATCGGTCAGCCATTCAACTCTTTACCCGTGAAACATCTAACCCTGTCGACCCATCTTTGCGTCTCTCTCAGCAATCAATTACCTATGAATTTTCTCTCTCAGCAAACAGTTACCTTTGAATATTCTCTCTCAGCTTCAGCAGTTCCCACTTAAGGAACATTTTAACCTCTAACTGTAATCAACATTTGTGTAGCGCCATTTCAGAAGAAACTGTTCGAACTCGTTCTCGCCAAAACATATTATATATATATATATATATAAGTAGTAACCTTGAGACCTTGAGTAACTTCTCATACGCAGACAGATGTTCAGATGGTTGAAAGAGATGTGAGTGGAGGCCCCCTCAGACGCGTAGATCCCGGTCGATTCTTACTTCGTGACTCTAAATCTTGTGTATCTGTCTTGTTGGACTGACCTCTTGGAATTTACCGAACTTTACGGTGTGGATTTAATGCGCCATCGATTGATGCACTCAGCATAAGTCACGGCGCAATAAAAGTTTTTGATTAAAAATAATAATAATACATTATCGAGGTTTTGTTTTGATTAAGCGCCTGTTGTGATGGTTCTATTGATTTCGTGTTTGTAGAAGTATCAAGTTTTCGATGTTGTTGATGGAAAAACTTCCATTTCCCCATTTTGGACAAAATCCTAATTCTGGTGAAGCTACTCCTCATGAAACGAAAATCTCCTTAGGGTATCGGATGGAAACTGTTCAGAATTTCCTCTCACCTCGATTGATCCCTTAATTCAGACTCCAAATCACCTTCAATCGATTCCTTCTCCGATTAGTCTATGATTTCTCTTCTATGTTCTTGATTAAAGCTTGAACTGAACCGGCGCTATAGAAAGCCACAAAATCAAATAGAATATGATTGGATTAGATTTAGGACCAATTGTTTGATTGCCTAGCAAAACCAACAATCATTTGATCCGTATCAACTTCATTCCTTCATTCAATCAATCCGTCAGTCGACGGCTTTTCATTTCAATCAACAGATTCTTCCTTTGATTGATTCATTTACTTAAAGTAAATTTTACTGAGGTCACGTGTCTCCCGCTCTATGACCAGCCGTCTCTGCCGCTGAAGAAATGAGCGGAAAACACAGACCTAAAGTTCACTAGAGCGCTTTCAAGATGGCGTCTTATTGCACCTATCAGATGTCAGCTATATCCGGTCCTTCGGCCGAAATGAAATTGTGATTGAGCGTCGGCGAAAGTAGTTCCGTCGCAAAATGTCAATTAATTTATCCGCTGCGTCAAATGAAAGCAAGCGCGGAAGCTCACAGTTACAACCGAATGACATGCGTAATTGACAAGTGGATTGGTCGCAGAGAAACTTAGGGCAGCGATATTAGATTTCCCGTCATGCTTTTCGACTGAGGTTCATTCGCCGAACGCTTTGCCCGGAAGTATCAATGGATGGAAGAGTGAGAATGAAGGAAGAGGAGGAGGAGGAGGAAGAGGAGGAGGAGGAGGAAGAGGAGAGAGAGAATGAAGGAAGAATACGGAGGAAGAGAGCCGCGGAGGAGGAGAAAATGCGTCTGTATGTGAGTGGTACTAAGGGAATTAGGGAAATGATATAAAAGGCCCGACCAATGGAAGAAGTCTTTTCCACTCAGTAAATGGAAGGACCGCAGTGTAGTGGAGGACGATAGAGTAGACTGGAAAAGGAACAGAAGAAGAAGAAGAAGATGGAAAGAGAGGGAAAACAACGGAGAAATGGAGCAGCGGAAGAAATGGGAAAGAGACAATAATGGAGAAAATACTTTTCAAAAGTTTTCGAAAATGAATAAGATAATACCTTCATAAAGCATTTTGAAAATAGTTTTCACAAAATACTCTATAATGATATTTTAAGAATACAAAATGAAACGTCATTTTAATAGTTCTTTCGAGTGTATTGTTCACAATAATTTTGAAACCGTTTTTTTATACTCGCTATTTTGCACATTTAAATGGATTAATATAATTATACTCTACTGTGAGGGATTGTTTCGTATGACCTCAAGCATTGGTAAAATTGTAATTCTTAATTTGTGATTTTTTTCCAATGCATAAGGCATCAAACTATGACTCAAAAAATCCACTGATGTCTAGAGTCAAATCATTGTTGTGAAGGACCTAACGGACAATATTTATAATGCAAAATAATTATAAAAATTTAGAACATCATATGATTTAGTATATATATATATATATATATAATTATATAAAAAGAGAGAGAGAGGCAGAGAGAGAAAGAGAGAGAGAGGAGAGGGAGAAAGAAAGAAATGCTAAAATATTTCATAAACAGATTTTGCTTCACATTACATGGCACATTTATAGGCGCTATAACAATTCTAATATACATATACATGTGTATCTCTTCATTTTAAGTACACGGCTGATATATCACCTAAGATTATAATATAATTTCATCAAAATCCAAATATATGGTCATCTTTTGAAAGGAATCGTCTCATATACATTTAATATTTGATATTTCATTAAAATCACAATATGTAGGCGTGATATAAATTCTAACACAATGTAAAATATGTACATTTTCAACTGCTCATTCAGCTGTTGACAATGATTGTTTTGTTTTTGTTATCTAAGAACAATTGTTGTTGAATCTGAAACCCTCTCTGATAAGTTGCCTGGAAAATGCTCTACATAAACGTTAACACACAGAATTACTACTACAAGATGAAATAACAAATGCGTCGAACGGAATTGTAATTAATGTAATTAATTAACTGATTTTGTTGATTTCCGCTCTAAACTCGTGACCTGCATGTGGCTCTTCAAACATACACTCTCGCATTGTCATTAATATGTTGAACAAATGCCGTTAAACTGGCATTCGTGCAATGTACTATATTTCCCATCTTTAATTTGAATATAATCTAAATGCATGCCTTTAAATCCATTGTATAACGTATGCATTTAAGATCCATTGTATGCAAATGTCATTATTAAATATTAAAATCCACTTGTTGACCTCGTATTAGTCACTTTAAAACTTCCATCAGAGATACTCATTATGCCATTATTGCTAGAAAACAATTCGTCTATCGATCTCGCCTCTTAATTAACTTCAACCATCCTATGTTGCTCCCTTATGTGTGCGAAGGCCGAACTCTTCAAGCTCTCAGATATCCTGATTCTTCTTCTGCGCCACCATGCAACCAACATCGTCACAGATTTCCACCGTAGCACCATGCCGTCTCCTAGGCCTAGCTAAGAATGTCGACGGGTAATGAAATCGGTTTTCGGGTACCAGAAATTTCGTAAAAATGCGCGACTTCACCTGAACCTATGCCAGAAATATTCCGTGGGTCATATTACCTGACTGCCCAGACAATGAAATCGATTCTCGCATGCCCGACATTCCATAAAAATGCACAATTCCCTACATTTCCTAATGAAATAACCGCGCGGTTGGGTACCCGATTTGTTTTGAGGGCGCTGAGAAAGTTTCGAAGACTTACATTACATCACATGGAGAGAAGGCGGACCATAGTTTGCCTTTTATACACCTATGCCATTAGAGTGGACCTATACCTATGAAAAGAACTGAGGCTCACGACCAAAACATTATTCTCCAACTGTAAACTGTATTCAGTAAAGTAGAGGTTGTATTGATGAAAAGAATTCTTGCTTAAGCAAAATCGTTAGTTTTCTCTAAAATTCTCGTGCTAAGTAGGCGATCTCAGTCAGGGTCAATATTGTGGTTATTCTCACCACTTAGTAGATCCGCCAGAGTTAGTTTACACTTAAGCAGAAGGGGAGAATGTCCTGCATTGGGTCAATTTTGACATTTTTAAGCACAGAATTGGTGTTGGTTGTAGCACTTGTATTTTGTTTTAATTATCAGAAACAGCAACGTTTTATGTGTCGAATACGGTTAAACAACAATATTGTTCCAAGAGTAAACTCAAAAATATGAGTGTTTTCCTTGCTGGTAATAAAGTGTCCCAATGCAGACCATCAATGGTCAGTGACTAACATTTTTGACAGTAGCACAACTATGCTGTCAACGACTTCCAAACTTTACCCCATGCTTCGCAATATACTGTCCTAAAGTAGTTCACAGAAATTGTAGGTTAAATTAGCACAAAGCGTCTTGTGCGTTGACTGACATTAAACGATTAACATTTACTTTTCTTACCTAAAAATAGATTTGCCGTTTATCTGTTAGACGCTATCTTCTTGTCTGCCTAAGACATGATAATCTTCTTCGCGACATTAAATACGTTCGCTGGGTGGCGCACGTCCGATACAATGAAGGACTAGGCCTTGATACCGACACTGACCCAATGCAGGACATTCTCCCCAATATTCTCATTATCAATCCAACTTCTCTTTTACCGAATTCACTGGACCATTCGTTCCTCGAACCGTTCACTGAGAGTTGAAAAAAATACATACGTATTTAGCAATTTACTTACAAAAACCATCCTGCATAACTACTGTAGCTATATATAAATTTAAATTATGTGCTGCCAAAGACGTTACCTCTTTCAATTTTTCATATAATTGAACCTTAGGTCAATGGGCGTGCATTCGCTAGAGACTGCCAGAAACATGAATCCATCAGAATTCTCGTTATGAGATATTCGCCAGATGGCGTCCTGTCTTCACTGCACGAAGCATCTGTGCTGCTTATTGTGTGAACGTTGACAATAAACTTTTAAGTTGAGTTTTCGGTTTTACAGATGTGTTCGATTGACAACAGAAACCTTTGGTCTTTGACGACCTTATTCCTTCGAAATACTAGGCCCTTGATGACCTTAGGTCTTTGAAATATTAAGCCTTTGATGGCCTTATGCCTATGAAAATACTAGGCTTTTGATGACCTTAGGCCTTTGAAAATACTAGGCTTTTGATGACCTTAGACCTTTGAAAATACTAGGCCTTTGATGGCCTTATGCCTTTGAAAATACTAGGCTTTTGATGACCTTAGGCCTTTGAAAATACTAGGCCTTTGATGACCTTAGACCTTTGAAACTACTTGGTCTTTGATGACCTTAGGCCTTTGAAATACTAGGTCTTTGATGACCTTAGGCCTTTGAAATACTAGGTCTTTGATGACCTTAGGCCTTTGAAATAGTAGACCTTTGAATTTTTATGCTTTTGGTGACCGTAGGCCCTTGAAATCTTTAATCTTTGCTAACCTGAGGCCTTTGAGAATTGTTGGCCTTTGAAATCTTAGGCCTTTGATTGGTTTAGGCCATTGAAATCTTATGCCCTTGATCGCCTTAGGCCTTTGAAATCTTTAACCTTTGGTGACCGTAATCCCTTGAAATCTTTAATCTTAGGTCTTTGGAATCTTGCCTGTTTTGACGTTCAATTCTTCATCCAAAGCAAATGAGAAATTTTTCGTCTTTATAGGAGCGCCATCTGTCGAAGGGATTCGTCTGAGTTGCTGTGAATGATGGAAGTATTGGCTCTACATAAGTTGACTCAATGTCTGGTAGGAGGTGGGCGCGTGCGCGCGTGTGTGCGCGGTCTATTGACGCCGAACGTTTAACAAAGGGTTGTGTAGAGAAGAGAGGAAAATCGATGATTCTGCAGGAAGTCATTGATAAGCAATGCAACCAACGACCCACACCCAACACACCCCACCCCAACCCCATCCAAACCCCACGGATATATTTAAGGTCAACGTCACAGACAGCCACCGAGACAGAGAGACAAATTAGACATACATAGACAGAGAGAGAGAGAGAGAGGAGACAGACAGACAGAGAGACAAAGACGAAGGCAAGGAATGGAAGCATTGTAGGCAGACGTAGGGTGCGTTGCTCTCCTCCCTTTGCAGATGATAATACATCCATTGCAGTCTGTGTGCATACATCCCATACCAAACAAACGACCTTCGCCTCCTCTTCTTTTCCTCTTCCTTCTTTTCTTCCTTCTTCTGTTCCTCCTCCTCATTTTCTTCTCCTCTTCCTTCTTTTCTCTTCCTCCTTTTCCCTACTCCTCCTCCTCTTCCGCCTCCTCTTCCTCCTCCTCTTCCACCTCTTCCTCCTCAGTCTTTCCATTCACTTCCTCCATTGGATGTTGTCGTCGTCGATTGAATGCATTCCGTCGGAAGAGGGCGCAACGGTTGCAACGGACGACGTAAGGAAATTAAGGAAAGGACGAACGGACTAAAGTTGTAGAGGACTACTACGTCATCAACGGACAATCGTCAATATCTTTATCATCATCATTATCGTCAGTGGAATATCAGTCGACCATCGGTAACAAACGGTTCGTACATTCGTCTGTTTGGCTCATTTCTCACTCAGTCCTGTTGAACTCAAGTAACACCCTTCATGACCTTCTCCCTTCCTGTAAGGTGGTCAGTGGTCACCCCTTGCAACCTGCGATCCAGGCCACATGACCTCACCCGACCTAGAATTGACACCTTTGCCAAGACTAAGAGATCTTTAATTATTCAAATGTTATACGACTTTTAACATTAATGATATTATTTGCACATCTATTGAGCTATAATTATTATTCCCTAATAATCTAACAAAGAATATTCTCATGCATACTTATCTACTTACAGCAATGTCTATTTGTCTAAACATATCATCATCATCATCATCATCATCATCATCATCATCGCTATCATCTTCGACATCATCATCAGCAGCAGCAGCAGCAGCATTTTCTTCTTCTTCGTCTTCTTCTACTGCTTAATTTTCCCTTCTTGCTCTTTTTTGCTCAAATCTTCTGTATCTTCATCGTCTTCATCACCATTTCCCAATCTTTTTGACCGTGGAATCCCTTTGATATTAAATGTTACTGCGGAACCATAGTCCAAAAATAAACGTATTCTGTTGTATGTGGCCTAAACATTGCACGCGGTTGAGAAGGCGGGCAATTTATTGTAGGTCTAAGCATTGATTAGATTAATGATGATACATAATTATATCGACGACAATGACTACTGAATTCTCTTTCATATAAAGTTATACACGTAAAAGATGTTGAGCAAAATTGCCTCCATTTGTTCACGCTTAAAGTTTTCCGCGGAACTCTTGTCTTCACCTCCTGGAACCTGAAGGGTTCCGCGGAACACCGTTTGGTAAACGTAGATCTACATTAATTAACGCAGGCGTTGCTGTGTCAAATTCATCATCATCATCTCATGGCAATATATCGCAATTGGTGGAAGTAGCGGAGATATAGTTGTAGTTGTAGTAATAGTCATACCAGTGTTGGGATTGTTGTGATAGTTCTACTGGAAGACATGCAGCTAACAAATGCTTTGGATGTTGGTCGGGAAGCAAACTAAAAGTGACAAAGACACAGACAGAAAGACACACGAAGAGAAAGACACACGAAGAGAAAGACACACGAAGAGAAAGACACACGAAGAGAAAGACACACGAAGAGAAAGACACACGAAGAGAAAGACACACGAAGAGAAAGACACACGAAGAGAAAGACACACGAAGAGAAAGACACACGAAGAGAAAGACACACGAAGAGAAAGACACACGAAGAGAAAGACACACGAAGAGAAAGACACACGAAGAGAAAGACACACGAAGAGAAAGACACACGAAGAGAAAGACACACGAAGAGAAAGACACACGAAGAGAAAGACACACGAAGAGAAAGACACACGAAGAGAAAGACACACGAAGAGAAAGACACACGAAGAGAAAGACACACGAAGAGAAAGACACACGAAGAGAAAGACACACGAAGAGAAAGACACACGAAGAGAAAGACACACGAAGAGAAAGACACACGAAGAGAAAGACACACGAAGAGAAAGACACACGAAGAGAAAGACACACGAAGAGAAAGACACACGAAGAGAAAGACACACGAAGAGAAAGACACACGAAGAGAAAGACACACGAAGAGAAAGACACACGAAGAGAAAGACACACGAAGAGAAAGACACACGAAGAGAAAGACACACGAAGAGAAAGACACACGAAGAGAAAGACACACGAAGAGAAAGACACACGAAGAGAAAGACACACGAAGAGAAAGACACACGAAGAGAAAGACACACGAAGAGAAAGACACACGAAGAGAAGAGAACACATAATTATAAAGACTCACAGAGGCAGACATAAATGAAGAGAAAAACAATTGATATACATGGACAGCAAGAGAGAGCGAGCAAGGGAGAGACAAGAACAGATAAATAGAGACAGAGAGACAGAGGGACAGAGAGACAGAGAGACAGAGAGACAGAGAGACAGAGAGACAGAGAGACAGAGAGACAGAGAGACAGAGAGACAGAGAGACAGAGAGACAGAGAGACAGAGAGACAGAGAGACAGAGAGACAGAGAGACAGAGAGACAGAGAGACAGAGAGACAGAGAGACAGAGAGACAGAGAGACAGAGAGACAGAGACTATCACGAGAGAGCGATCGAGAGAGTATATATATATATACATTAAGTGAGTCCTTAAAAGAAGGAATTCTTACTATAGAATGAAATGATGCTAATCAACTTCAAGTCGTTTCCTAATCCACAATCTAGAAGACGATGCAGATCAACCTATCAGTCTGTCTCCTTGCTTTGTCTGTCTGTCTATCTGTATTCTGTTTAGGATTCATTATCTACCATTTCTACATCAACGATTTCAACAGTCATTCAATATAATTATAAGATTAAATGACTGCAGTCGATGACTTATCAAAACAATTATTGTAGATACGATCATTTCATCCACTCAGAACAAAGCATTGAAATAAAACATAGAGATAAGAGCCATAGATTGTGCCACCAAAAGACCAATTTATGTCACCCTCTTCCAACCTACAGTCCTACACCAAACATCCCTCTGATCGCAACTCGGCAGCACAAGATTTAGGGCTTATATCGGGCGCCAGCCAGAAGCCCACTACTCAAAGGCTCAACCATTCAGGATCCCCCAACTTAGGACCCCAATAGATTCAAATTTGCTGGTTGCTTCGCTGCACTTGTAGTATGAATAGGGAGGAGATTCAGAGAGGGGTGATTGACTGGATCTGAGTGATAGGTCTCTGATTGTCTTCTCTCTTCTAGATAGTAAGAATCATTTTTGAAACAATATTTTCTGTCTATCATTGAATCAACGGAGAGAGGGAAAAAACATCAAAGTCCAATGTACGACTTAGCTCAGGGTTTAGTTTTCTACCATATATTTGATTGTGTTATGATGGGCAATGATTGTAGAACCTATATACTCCAGAGTATCGTCAGCTAAGAAAACGAATCTTTCAGTTTGAACGATGTGATGTGATTAACACGACAGAAACATGCATGTAGTCACACCCATGCACCCACATACATTTGCTCAAACATAAACATGAATGCAAATCATGCAATAGGCCTAAAGCAGACTTACATCATAATTATATAGAAATAGGTAGATGGCATAAAGGTTTTTAGACGAGAGCCTGGCGCTAAACTTGCACATAAATTGCGTAACATAATGAGGGTCTACAATGATTGTGCTGAACATTAGTTCTTTAAATTAGCGTAGCGTTATAGCCCAGGTTCGTCGGTGCTTTGATTTCTGTTATACGTATGATTAAATTGATTAACAGTCTTTGTAAATAGAAACGTGATTTCATGCGGATGTTTTCTTGCACTGACATTTTTACATTGAAATCGCGTCGGTTCTTTCAATTAATTTCTTTCGTTATTGTTTGTTCGGTATTTGATTTATAGAATTGTGGTTTCATGTCGTTTAACTGCACTGATTTTGTTTCCATTCTTACGAAATGCTTCCAGGAATACCTTGAACTTTATACATACATATTATGCGGTTTGTCTTTGACTACAAACCCTGGATCTCTGTAGCTCTGTTCATTCTATGAACCAGACGCATATATATATATATATATATAAATCTTCGTATGGAATATATTATATATGCATTTATATGCATAATGCATATATATATATAATATATATATATATATAGTGTGTGTAGGTATCTATCAATGCGGTGCGTGTGTGGTAGCAGTTGGTGTTAGCGCAGCGTGTGTGTGGCAGATGAAGACAATGGGTGCCTAGTGACAATGAACAATTCCTCGGTGGATTGTGAGCCAGAGGCATCGCTCTGCTGCTGTTGCTGTTGGTCGTTAACTCGCTCCTCTGTTTGTCTGTCTGTCTCCGTCTGTATCTCTCCAACTGTCTGTCTGTCTCCGTCTGTATCTCTCCATCTGTCTGTATGTATGACTGTCTGCTTAGGTCTCCTTCTGCTTCTGCAACTGATGCATTTGATGCCGCAGCACAACAAAGCCATCGTTTGGCCATATCAGCGCACCTGTCCAGCCATTGCCCAGCCACTGCCCACCCACTGTCTTTGCCCAGCCACTGCCCACCCACTGTCTTTGCCCAGCCACTGCCCAGCCACTGTCTTTGCCCAGCCACTGCCCAGCCACTGTCACTGCCCAGCCACTGTCACTGCCCAGCCACTGTCACTGCCCAGTCACTGTCACTGCCCAGACACTGCCCACCCACTATCCTTGCCCAGCCACTGCCCAGCCACTGTAACTGCTCAGCCACTGCCCATGAAAAGCCTCACTGGCTATCGAAGCAATTGCGATGTATGGGTTGACGTCTAGCAGATGGAAACCATAACAACAGTCGAATAGAAGAGGGAATGGGAAAGAGAGGACTGGAGAGGAGAAGGAAGACAGAGAAAGGGAAAGGAGGAGGAGGCGAAGATGGAATGGAAGAGGTGGAGCAGGATCAGGAGCAGGAAGAATAGAAGAAGGGTGGAACAGAGGAAGGTAGGGTGAATCGTCCATCTCCCTTTCTGGTTCCTGGCTGAAAGAGAGGACTGGAGTGGAGGGGTGGGGGTCGACGGTGTCACGTGTCACTATTGTCGTTTCCATTGACAACACACATCGAACAGTCATTGCATTGTTTCGAAATGTCGTCCCACACTCACTCACTCAATTACTCACTCTCTCTCTCTCACTCGCTCTCTGACACACAGATGCCCTGTGTACAGTCGCCGTAGCCATTGTCAGGTGCCTCTGGCTGAGTATGCGACGGATTCTCTCAGGTGGAACCGTCAACGGACCGTATCGATTGGCACAGAGGCAAGTCAAGTGAAGCGCAAAGTCTACTGCATTCACCCTCCCTCCCTCTGCATTGCTTCCACGGTCGATTGGTTTTACAGTGAGACACACGCAAACGTAAACAACTCATACACAACGAATAAGTCAGTGATACAGGCAGACAGACAGATAGACAGATGGACAGATGGATGGACAGATGGATGGACAGATGGATGGACAAATGGACGGACAGACCGACGCGCGGACAGACTGATTAGGTTTCGGATTCAGTTGAACCACCCAACCAAGATGACTACGAAGCAGACATTTTGCTTCTTTTACTCTATTTTTCATCCACTTCCTCTTCCTCTTATTCCTTTTCCTCCTATTCCTCCTATTCCTCTTTCTCCTATTCCTCTTCCTCTTATTCCTCTTCCTCCTCTCCCTCCTCTTCCTCTTCCTCCTCTTCCTCTTGTTCCTATCTCTATCGCACTTTCTCCGATTTCTCATCCTACTGCTTCTCTTCCACCTTCGGGCCCATTTCATTCTCATCATTCATTCATTCATTCATTCATTTATTCATTCTCATCATTCATTCATTCATTCATTTATTCAATCTCATCATTCATTTATTCATTCTCATCATTCATTCATTCATTCATTCATTTATTCATTCTCATCATTCATTCATTCATTCATTTATTCATTCTCATCATTCATTCATTCATTCATTCATTCATTCATTCATTTATTCATTCTCATCATTCATTCATTCATTCATTTATTCATTCTCATCATTCATTCATTCATTCATTTATTCATTCTCATCATTCATTCATTCATTCATTCATTCATTCATTTATTCATTCTCATCATTCATTCATTCATTCATTCATTCATTTATTCAATCTCATCATTCATTCATTCATTCATTCATTTATTCATTCTCATCATTCATTCTTTCATTCATTCAACATCCCACATCATAGCGATGAACTTATATAGTGAACGATGATATAATGTGACGAATACGTCTTTAGAGTCGAAGTGAATTAGAGGAAGGGACAGAATCAGATGGAGATGGAAGAGAATAAGGACGGGTGGAAGTGGAAGGGAAGAATCGGAAGAGAAGAGGAAAGGAGATGGAAAAGAAAGCGATGCTCATGTAGCCTGTCTCTCTCTTCCTTTTTCTCTTTCTTTCTTTCTTTCTCTCTCTCTCTCTCTTTCTGTCTGTCTGTCTCTTCTATCTAACCGTACAGATGACTCCTTCCCTAATTCCTCCACCTATCCCTCCTATACTCCCTCCATCGCTTTCTCACTCCCTTCCTCCACTCTACCACCGTCTCTTTGCCCCTCTGCCCCTCTGCCCCTCTGCCCCTCTTCCCTCTGCCCCTCTGCCCCTCTTCTCTCTGCCCTCTGCCCCTCTGCCCCTCTGCCCCTCTGCCCCTCTGCCCCTCTGCCCCTCTGCCCTCTGCCCCTCTGCCCCTCTTCCCTCTGCCCCTCTGCCCCTCTGCCCCTCTGCCCCTCTTCCCTCTGCCCCTCTTCCCTCTGCCCCTCTTCCCTCTGCCCCTCTTCCCTCTGCCCCTCTTCCCTCTGCCCTCTGCCCCTCTGCCCCTCTGCCCCTCTTCCCTCTTCCCTCTTCCCTCTTCCCTCTTCCCTCTGCCCTCTGCCCTCCTTCCCATCGGTGCGTGCGTGTGTGCTATGTAGAGGGTGTTAAGCGTTGAGTGAACCGCGAGAGAAGCAAATTGTTCGACTGTTGAGTTGAGAGAAACGAAGCAACGTCTGAATTATTGAAAGACCTAAGGACACATCCACACATCTCCAGAGACACCAACAACCTCACCCGACGCCACCGACACATCACTCCATCCCCCTCTGCCTCCGCCTCTCTGCCTCCCTCTGCATATCCAATGGTGGAGTGGATGGAGGATGCAGTCTCTCTGTCGCTCTCTCTCTCTCTCTCTGTCTCTCTCTCTCTGTCTCTCTCTTTGTCTCTCTGTCTCTCTCTGTCTCTCTCTGTCTCTCTCTGTCTCTCTCTGTCTCTCTCTGTCTCTCTCTGTCTCTCTCTGTCTCTCTCTGTCTCTCTCTGTCTCTCTCTGTCTCTCTCTGTCTCTCTCTCTCTCTGTCTCTCTCTCTCTGTCTCTCTCTGTCTCTCTCTGTCTCTCTCTCTCTCTGTCTCTCTCTCTCTCTCTGTCTCTCTCTGTCTGTCTCTGTCTCTGTCTCTGTCTCTGTCTCTGTCTCTGTCTCTGTCTCTGTCTCTGTCTCTCTCTCTCTCTCTCTCTCTCTTTCATCAGGAACCGGCTGCAGAAGCGTTTGTTAGAGAGGCTGCTAACTGATTCCCAGCGTTAATTATGACGGATGCATTGAACGGGAACATCGATTCTATCATCTATAAGTCATCTATGCCCTCCACTCCTCGCTCCTCATCCTACCAACAGCCATCTAATTCTCCCCTCTTTCTCCTCCTCTTCCTCCTCTTTCTTCTCCTCCTCTTCCTTCTCCTCCTCTTCCTCCTCTTCCTCCTCTTCCTTTTCTTCCTCTTCCTCTTCCTTCTCCTCCTCTTCCTTCTCCTCCTCTTACTTCTCCTCCTCTTCCTCCTCTTCCTTTTCTTCCTCTTCCTCTTCCTCCTCTTCCTCCTCTTCCTCCTCTTCCTTTTCTTCCTCTTCCTCTTCCTTCTCCTCCTCTTCCTTCTCCTCCTCTTCCTCCTCTTCCTCCTCTTCCTCCTCTTCCTTTTCTTCCTCTTCCTCTTCCTTCTCCTCCTCTTCCTTCTCTTCCTCCTCTTCCTTTTCTTCCTCTTCCTCTTCCTTCTCTTCCTCTTACTTCTCCTCCTCTTCCTCCTCTTCCTTTTCTTCCTCTTCCTCTTACTTCTCCTCCTCTTCCTCCTCTTCCTCCTCTTCCTTTTCTTCCTCTTCCTCTTCCTTCTCCTCCTCTTACTTCTCCTCCTCTTACTTCTCCTCCTCTTACTTCTCCTCCTCTTACTTCTCCTCCTCTTCCTCCTCTTCCTCCTCTTCCTTTTCTTCCTCTTCCTCTTCCTTCTCCTCCTCTTCCTTCTCCTCCTCTTCCTTCTCCTCCTCTTCCTTTTCCTTCCCTCCTTTCCTCGTCTTCCTTGTCTTATCATCCCTTGTAATCCATAAACTATGTCATTTCTGTCTCCAATTTCATCTTCATATTTCTCGATCCCTGCCTCTCCTTGCGCTTCTCTCTCTGTCTGTCTGTCTCTCTCTGTCTGTCTGTCTCTCTCTCTCCATCTGTCTGTCAGTCTGTCTCTTCTTTTGTTGCCAATGTCATAGATGTCCTTTCATTCCCCATCACAACCACCTGCTCAGTGCTTTCTCAATGTCATGTCATCTGTCTCAGTTCGTTCCGTCTGTCGGTCCTTCAATGCTTTTTCAAAACTGACTTCAACATGTCTGTCTTCTCATTCTTCTTTCTCTCAATCACTAATGTTGATGGAGCAAGAAAGGAGGAGGAGGACGAAGAGGAGGAGGAGGACGAAGAGGAGGAGGAGGACGAAGAGGAAAGAATGACGTCAGAGCAAGGTGAATGAGGATGAGACAATTGGTCTCCTCCTCCTTCTTCTTTTGCTCTTCTTCTTCCTCCTTTTCTTCTTCTTCAAGATATTCCTCAAATTTTTCTCCTCCATCTTTTCTCTCTCCAAATTCTCTTTCAATTGCTGTTAGTGAAACACAACTTTAAAAGACCTTTCTGGTGAACTTCCTTCACCCCTTTCTCCTCCTATCACCCTCCATCATTCGCCTACCCATCATTTCCTCCTACCCTTTCCTTCATCCTTTACTTTCCCTAATTCTCTATTCATAGCTACATGTAGTTTATAATGCTTTTCTTCATCATCTCTTCCTCCTTCTTTCACTCCTCTTCCTCCTTCCCCTCTGTTGCTCCGTTCGGTTGTTGCGTTGTCTCGTTTCGTTGTATTCGTTTTCCTTCCGTTGCTACCGGTTGTCACCGATCGATTCGTGGCTTTGGCCGAACGTGTGTCAGTGAGTGAATGCGTGCGTGTGTGTGTGTGCGTGTGCGTGTGTGCGTGTGCGTGTGTGTGTGTGTGTGCGTGTGTGTGTGTGTGTGTGTCCCTCGGGAAATAAGACCAGACACAGTCAGTCGCTCATTACGTAAACGGTCTCTCTCTGTATCTCCCTGTCTATGTCTCAATCTCACTGTCCCCGTTTCTCTCCCTATCTCTCTCTCTCTCTCTCTCTTTCTCTCTCTCTCTCTCTCACTCTCTCTCTCTCTATGTATCTCTGTTCGTCTCGCTTGATGTACCTTTATTACAATGTACATTATAAAATTATAAGAAAGCCCGATTTGTATTGATCGTGGTCAATTATTATCGATAATATCGACTTGTTCGGTGAATGTCCTGACTTGTTTCCTGAATCAATTCCCCGGAGTAAACAATAATATGACGAACAATGACAAAATTTGAAACTCTTGAGTTGAATATCATCTTGCGTCAAAAAAGGTCAATGCTGATGGAAAAATCAAAGAGATGGGAAAAAATTAAATGTCTTCAATGCAATAAAATTATAATTATTGGTTATATAATCAATTTCAAAACTTCTCTGAAGCAGATAGAAAAGATTTATACTTTCGACCATATCCAACATTTTTCAAAAATAGATTATGATTATTTGGAAGAGAGGACACAATCAGAAGCCTGTTAAGCCTATTAAGCCTATTAAGCCTATTAAGCCTATTAAGCCTATTAAGCCTATTAAGCCTATTAAGCCTTTTAAGCCTATTAATCCTATTAAGCCTATTAAGCCTACTCAGATATCCAGTCAATAGTCTTAGAATCTATTTCCTGCTCATACTGCACATTTGTGCACAAGTAGCGAAGGGACCCACAAACTTGAACTTGGTTATAGCCCCTGAGTGGTGGGGGCCCCTGAGTGGTGGGGGCCCCTGAGTGGTGGGGGCTCCTGAATGGTGGGGGCCTTTGAGTGGTGGGACCTCTGAGTGGTGTAGGGGGTCTTGAAAGACGTCGCAAACTCATATCGAAACATCTGAGATGTATGTAGTAGTTCAGTCAATGATGCGATGACCATTCATCAGAGATTTCAATTCCATTCAATTCCACAGGTCACTCGATCGTTTCAAACTTTCACTGCACGGACCATTTCAACTTCAATTACGTTCAGACGAGATTTAATTGGAGTTTTTTAAGAGTGATCAGATATAGAAATATATGCAATAATTCCTGCATTTTCAAAGTTTTCGAGACAATCCAAGACGTAGATATGACTTAATCTGTTTGAAGCTTTTTAATTAAAACTTAGTGGTAGCTAGTCGACCTACTGTTATAACTGTTCAGCCTAAATAACTGGAATGAACTGCTATAGAGTTTAAATGATTACATTTCCAGGATCAAGAAGCTTCCTTCAATTCCTCCTCTGTATACCATCAGAACCACCATCTCCATCATCATCTGTAGACTATCATCCCTTGGAAGAGAGAGAAGAGACAGCGAGAGATGGCTGAAGGCAGCAGTGGCTCCAGCAACAACGTCGTCGAGCGAATGGCCAACGAGATGATCGGAAAAATCCGAACATTCTTCGGAGACGTAAAGACGAAATTTCTGTAAGTCTATCGTCAAATTTTCATATGGCGCTAGTCAGGGGCGTCAATCCATCTGAGTGATAGAGGCAGACTCCTGGTCCCAAGTGTCAGTAAGGCACTATACTTCACCCTGCCCCATAAGACTACTATGATATAAGATTGGATTAGAATATAATGAAATTAGTCTGGATGAGAATTGATTTGATTAGATAAATCTTAAAGCCGGTTCTGTTCTGTTGTATAAATGAACGATGATCATAGAGGAGAGGAGTTCATGACCTTTGAGGCGGCGGCTCGTATCCTCCACGATGACCTCAACTACCCTGAGGATCGGGCTCTTAGCTTCGTTCGTCGATTCGATCGCAACAACGACGGACGTCTTTCAGTGAAAGAGTTTCAAGCAATGAAGTCAAGAATCGAAGAAACGTTCGTATCACAATCATTTATCAATAGATCGTTACATTACTCACACTCTCAGACGACCAAACATTACTACTATAGATCACTTACAGCACACACAAACACGCACAACTACACATACAAAGCAACAAGCCTACGGAAACACTCACACAAACAAACAGATACAACTACACATCTCATCCTTTCTCCACCAGTTGTTAATCACTTCGTTCAGTCCCAATTCGCCTTCCCTTACTCCTTTCGCTCTAACATTTCTCCGCCTTTCCATTACCTAATGACTAGAGCCTACAAATCGCTCCATATATAGCCATTGCTGTTCCGCCTCTATGGAATCAATCCACTTCTGCCAGCTCTATGGAAAATCTCCAATCCATCCAACGAACTCAACAAAACCTCACTTCCTGCCATCTCTAGCTATCACTTAACAATGAAAACTATTCTTCCTAACAAATTCTGATTCCTCCTCTTCCTCCTCCTCCTCCCTAACCTCCCTCGTGTCTTTAAATCTAAGCACTAAACACCTAACTCATCTTTCTGATCCATTAATTCCGATCTGAACCGCGAACCGATATATCACCCCTCCCGTATTGATTTTGCTTTTATTAAACGCCTTTGAATAAACTTGTTCCCGCTATTTCGCTTCTGTCGGCGGTGTATGAATTATGAGCTAGCAATTACTTGTTCATCCTGAAATCTTTCTCTAACTCGGTCTCCAGTCTCTTCCTCTTTGGAGCTCTGCAACCATTCCTAAGTCTGTTGTGAGCGCACTCCTATGAAAAGAACTCTCATGAATAGATTTCCTCCAGTTTCTCCATCTCCTTTACTTATATTGGATGTACAGTCTCACTCTTCCTCCGCTTCCACTTTCCTCGGCTACTCTCCTCTCACGACTGAAAAGCGATTTCTTCAAGCCATCCTATCCTTATTCAACTACATCAGCCCTTTCCCCTTCACACCACTACACGACCACCATAATAGCCGATTACCATCGTGGCACCACGCTGTCTTTTCGTCTTGACCTTCCAGGTGTCTGACCTGGCATCGGAACGAAAAGAGTAGCTTGGCTATGACAAGCTTGAATAGATATAGCGCCGGTGTTTAAGCTGATTTACCTGACACAAATTTTGTGAGCGTCGGGAAATTTCTAAGGTTTACATTACATAACAAATTTCTAAGGTTTACATTACATAACAAATTTCTAATGTTTACATTACATAACAAATACACTGAATTCCTAAGTAATCTTTGGCTTTTGACCTGATTACAGACACGTCCATTTGATTCCTAAATTCCGCGAATATGACATCAACGGAGATGGATTCATTACTTTGGACGAAGCATCGAAAATCCTGAGAGGATCTCCTTTCAATTTTCCAGATGGAAAAGTTCTGCTTCTGCTGAGAAGTTTTGACAAAGACGGAAATGGAAAACTAGACATCAAGGAATTCGCCGGATTCTATTCTGAAGCAAAAGCTCTGTGAGTGGGAGAGAATTCAATCGAATCTAAGTCGCCCGATAAGCACCATCATTGATCACATCCACCAAGAAAGAGGAAGGGAAGAAGGAAGAGAATGGAGAGGGAGATGGTTGGCCAGAGGAATGGAGAGATAGAGGGAGGAAGGGAAGAGAGAGAGAGAGGGGGAGAGGAACGGAGGGATGGACTGAATGAGGATATTAGGCATAATAATAACAATAATGGCGACTGTTTATATGCGGCCCAAACGTAAGCCTACAATTCCCCTTTTCATCCTACACAGCCGCTGCTGTCCGCCAACCTGGAACAGACTCCCGCCAGTAGTATGACATCCATCCTACTAGTTCAAACTCACCAAATTAACCTCTTGCTCGCTGACCTCTTGCTAGACTGCTAGTTTACATTTTGCTGTCTTCACACAGGTCTTTCACGCAAACTAATCTAATAGGCCTACAAGAAAATTCTTAGGGTTTTATATTTTTAATCTAGGCCACGCAAACTTGTACATCAAAAGCAAAAATTTCGACTTAGTGAATTAAGAACTTCTTACAGGTCATGAAGGCTACCCTATACACTGTAGGCCTATGTATACAATATAGGCCTACCCTATACCCTGTAGGCCTATACACTATACAGGCCTATAAACTGTAGGCCTACCCTATACCCTGTAGGCCTATATATACACTGCAGGCCTATGTATGCACTGTAGGCCTACACCATACACGGTAGGGCTATGTATACCCTGTAGGCCTATACACTACATAGGCCTATACACTGTAGGCCTATCTTGATAATAATATATACAGATAATGAAGAATGCTATGTGAATGTAATTGTGCCTAAAATATTCAACATCTGACGTTAAAAAGAAAAAACCTATAAAATCCTAAAATTTTTGCTTGTGAGGTTTTTAAGTTAGGTTGTTGTAATCAAACTGCAAGCCTACGTAGGCCGACTGCCTAGCTGTCTATAGGCCTATATAGGCCTACGTGATTCGAATCGGATCGGTTAATGAGAGCTAGGCCATTGCTCCTCGTATAATTACTCTTCACCATTACTTTTAACGAATTTCTGTTCAATTATTATTCACCGATTATTTGCAGGAACGATGACATCGCGTTGTGTTTTGATCAGTTGGATCGCGATGGGAACGGAGTCTTAAGTCCCGATGAAGTCGTCTCTATCGTCCAAACCAAAATGGGATTCGACGAGAAAACGGCTCGACACCTTGTCGAGGTTTTCGATCAGAACAAAGATGGAAGTCTCGATAAGACGGAGTTTATGCAACTCTGGACGACAATGTTTGGACAATGAGGAGAAGAGAGACGTATTCGTCTGATAACTTTCTCCAAGCACAGTCACTGCTGCTCGTTAATTAGCGCAATTGTTTCTACGCGCTTTGATTGACAATGCCGCAATTATCGGAGAGGAAGAAGAAGAACGTAGAATCAGATTCAGAGAGGTAGAATTAATGTCTGATGAATTGAATATGCAAGTACAGAACATCTGAAAATGTGTAAGGGAATCCCGCTTCAACGCCATGAGTTTGGAGTTTCAGTCCTTCTAGGAAGCTGGTAGGCATAATTGATTTGACAGTTGTTTGGTGAAAGAAACAGGATACCAGAACAGACATTGACATGACCTCAATTTTATTCATTCAACGCTTTTCGAGGCATGTAGCCTACAAACCAGTAGCCTTTTGAGCTCAGCTTACACCAGCGATTTTTTTCTTCAATCTCAATTTTCGTCTGAAAATGCTTCACTGATGTTGTTTTCCAAGTGGTAGTTATTATTTTTTAATGTCCTGGTTTTGTGCATTATAATTCTGTTACTGTTGATTCTCAAAGTCAATTGTTTGTTTTTATCTTTTTCACTGAATTATCCGACAACATTATTAATAATATGTTTTAAATACATATGGTGTTGCTGCCATTCTTGGTCTTCTTTTCAAATTCTGCATTTCTCTGAATTGTTGTTCAGCTTCAATGTTCTTGTATGTGGTTATACATTTGTTAGCATGTAGGCTTATGAATAAGATTAGATATTTAGAGATTATGATTCCAGATTTCTTCATAGAAAAATTAATGGATATATTATATCCATTAACAGCCTGTAGGCTCTGGATTTCTTCATAGAGCCTTCAGGCTATAAATGGATATAATATTATATCCATTAATATTTCTATGACGAAATCCGGAATCGTATAAATCTCTAAATTTCAATCAATGATCTGGTGTTTTATTATAATTTTATTACAATGATGATGATGATATCCTTGAAGCAGCAGATCATTGACACAATTGCTCAACACAGCTGCGAATTCGATCCAGGTCCATACAAATTTATATTACTTAACAATCTGTATAATACTGCTTAATTTTGCTTTGTTCACATATTTACAAAATTTTGCAGAGACATCGGTGATTAAAAGAGAAGTCTACGATTTGTCTTTGTAGAACTTTCTCTTTTCTGTTAATCCTAAACAAACTGCCAGTTCTGACTGGAATGTTGCTTACAGCTGGTTGGTAAATGAATGTAATTTCAACTAATTTATGATTAAATCATTTATAAACAGAACCATTGAGAACAACTGACCAGAGTTAATTATAAGCCTCTTCTGTTGGATTCGACTCTCACTTGGATACTGAGAGGACTCAGAGGAGAGACCACAGACCATCGAGAATTATCTTTTCATATCTTCATCTGTTGTCCAATTGTAGTTTAGACGTCATTTGTAGCAGAAATTTTGTTATCTTCTTACGTTTCAATGACTAAGAGATACGGGTCGTTTAAATATAATAATTGACGAAAACTACCTGTTGAATGTCCTGCTCACAGAAAACTTTTATCATCTCCATGATAATGGCATGGAGATGTGATAAATGTGTCTGCGTTGTATCTCCTGAGATCATTGATTGGACACAGGGGATACAACTGTGCAATTGGTCGGATTATGATGCGGAATAATCAGACAATTAAGAAAAAATTTCCTTAAAAATCCTACTATATTGAGGAGAAGTTTCAAGAAAACAATCTGTAATAAATGATAATTACTTGCAGCTTACTTTCATCCTTTCATATCCATGTGTTTCGAGAGGATCAATTGTAATTTTAAGACAGAAATTACTACAAGAAAACTGTAATTGTTAATTTTAACAAGGCAATTTTGATGTTTTGATAATATATGCACTGAATTCTTAAATTTGGTTCAGATGTAAACATGGCAGAAATCTCGGATAGATGTTGAAACACTCGTGAATATAAATAACTGTCTCTCCATAATAAGTAGAAGCTTTCATTAGATGACTCTTATTAGAAGTAAAGGAAATGGAGCTACATAAAGAAAAGTCAGATTGAATGAACCAAAGTAGAAATAAGTTGACCGAATTCTGATAAAATATCACCATTTGACCTATATTGTTGACCTTTTGACCTCTGTGTTGGCTTTCAGCGACCCACTGCACTCTCTGTTGATTCTGGTTTATCTATTGCACGCTACATTGTTTCCTTGGCAACTGTCTGTTCTGCTGTTTTGATAGAAATAGTTGGCTTCAAGTGATAATATTCGCTAACGTCCTCAGTGATAGGAGCCGGTGACTTTGACATGAGGCAGCGACCTTCGCTGGACTTTGGAAAAGCGATCACCTCTCGAATGGTCGATGCTTTACATAGCAGAGACACGAGACGATCGAGTCCTAACATAGGCAATGATCATAAATCCATTCAGATCGAAGAATAATCAACTCTCGTCAGAAAAGTATAACAACAAATGACTTAGAAAAATTTTAACCAAGAGATTTTTAAGGCGAAATCAGTCAGAAATGACTGATGATGATGATTGTGATGATGATCAAGCAAATCATCTCCAATTAGAGAATGAATGATCAAAGTATATTTTCCTGTAAAAAAAATTAAAATTATTAATCAATTCCAAGTGGAATGCAAAGTACTGAAACATCAATAACTAATCGTTATAATTATAATGTAGAGACATATTATCAGAGTAGAGAATGTTTAGATTACCGAGGGCAATTCCTCCGTGAGGTGGGCAGCCAAACTCCAGAGCATCTATCAGATGTTCAAGGGAATCAGTCTTTTCCTGTCAGACAGAAAGGGAACCAGATGAGACTGATTATGTAGCTCAATTACAGAATGAAATTGATGATAAAATGACAAAACCTAAGAATTAATTTGAACATAAGAATTGAAAGCATCACTGTCACATGTTGTTGAAATCATTTCTCATTTCCACAAAAAACTGTTGTTTACTGAACATTACAAAAGATCACATGTTGTCCTCTCAAGATCGATCATTCTTACTTTAAGAACATCCTCTAGAATGTATCTCTGAAGCTTAGAATCATGAATTCTGATCGATCCTCCACCGATCTCATTACCATTCAGAACAAGATCGTAATGTTGGCTCCTTGCCTGAAACAAACAAAAGGAGACATCAATAGGACGGCAATCAAATCAAATCAAATGCAACGTTTGGGTTTCTAATGACTCCAATCTCCCTCCTCTTCAATCTCCCTCCTTCTCAATCTCCCTCCTCTTCAATCTCCCTCCTCCTCAATCTCCTCCTCTTCTCGAAGAAGCTTCTGTTTAATTATCTTTTACCATTTCACTTGATTTGATGAAATGATTCAAAAATTCAAATTAATAATCAATTCTACCTAAAATGTATGGAAACATCAACAAGTAATAGAAAAAACAATGAATTAAATTCTGTAGCAGAGAAACAGACATTCCCTGTTTAATATGTCATATATCTTATATCTAGAGAACACAGTGCAATTTGGAGGAATTTTGAAAGGTGTTTGATTGCGTTAGATAGACCATCTCAGGTATAGTAACCTATTGTCAGAGCTCTTGCAAACGGAGACTGCAAGAGGATGGATTAAGTGACTATATAAGTAAACTCTAATCTTAATAATCCGATTTTAAGTTCATCAATTAGATGAACCTTTTGAGGGCAACTGTAGATAGAGTCGAGACTGTCTGGATGAGGCGCTGTGAACGGATGATGAGCCGACTCTAGCCCTACAACTCACAGATAAACTCACATGAAATAAAAAACACACTCTTCATCTAGAATAGCAAAAATCAACTACAAGCAGGAGAAAATCTTCAAATGACTCTCAAACAATTGTTAAAACAAGTCCGACATCGATTGAAAAACTCGTCCAAAGTTAACCGATTGATTTTCTATCACCTACAATTATAGAACACATTGATTGATAATTGTCATAGAACCAGCTACTTCTTTTCTTATCTTAGTTCTCTGCCTTTCTAAACATTGTTAATAAATCCAATGTCACCATTCATCACGTTCTCCAGCTCTTCCCTTCAACCTGCTCTACTCCTCCTTTACCATCCAGTTCAATAACATCATTCTTGTCCCTTCCATTCTTCCCTCAATAATTGTTGGTAGGAGAAGTCTCCATCATCATGTGGCTCAACCATTTTCTCTTAAGGAAGATCTCGGCCATAACTCCATCCACTCTATGATCATTCATCACCAATTAAATGGATTGACTGCTGGAAATGTTAGTATTTAAAACAAACGATGTATACAAACATTAATTTGATAAGGATAAGAATGAAGTATGGAATCACCTGGACTTCCATCTTCCTTTGGAAGGAAAAGCGGAAAATCTTCGACCCAAAGGAAATTCATCTTCGCATTAAGTTCAAAAACATCGCCTCCTGTACCATAAAAAATCTCTGAGAATAATTCATTCACATTATTTAAGATTTTGAAAAATTCTTTGAAGTTTCATCATAACATAACATGATCTTTATTGCATCCATCAAGCAATGTATAGTCTCCTAATAGGAAATGAATGAACACAAGGCAGAACCTTTGATGCTTTTCGCAAAAATTGCATAAAATTAATGGCTTTGAGAAACAATTGAATCAATGTATTTTTTATCAATGTGCACGCATTTAGGCATTGGTGTATCTCGGTATGTGTGTAATGTATGGGGTGTATCTATCTCTGTATGTGTGTAATGTCATATGTTTGTAAGTATGTATGGGGATGGTTATAGATGCACATTTTGGTTCCTCCTCTGATTGCTAATTTCCATTCTACACAGGGCAGTAGACAGAGATTAATTCTATGGAGCCAAATGCAAAAGAAGTTGATGAGACTGACTGAAGTGTACCTCTACCTTGTTTCTTCTGCAGCATGGTAACCATCTCAGTGCGCATCTTTCCCACAGCAAGGCACTGAAACAGGCCATAAACAGATAACAATCAACAGAAAACAATCAAAACCAATCATATTGTCTCAGAATCTGTAGAACAACCGTTTCAGCTCACAACGGCCAATCGTTAAAATTCATCTGTAAAAACCAACGTCTAAATATCTACTTTAAATATCTTCTTAAATTTTCTCATCTGGTCAAAATAACGATTCAACCATTTACATTAAATTTGTGGCCATCTCAATTGAAATAACCATCAAAACTCATAACAACTACAATAATAATACTCATAATAATAATAATAATAATCAGAATCATAAAAATAATAACAGTAATAACAAAAACAATAAAAACATTAAAATAATAAAATCACAATAATAGTAAAAATAAGCGATGTATAAATCGTACGAACGGCCGACAGATGAATTCCAGCACTCAAGGCGAATACGTCGCCCGGTTCCAACTGAAGACGGTTGCTAAGGCGACGATAGGTCACGTCACCAAGACGACAGTCCAGGTTGCCATGGAAACCACCGTCAGGATTCACTTTCACCAAAACAAAGAACTGCACAGAAAGAAGAACAATTGTTGCTAACTTTAAAAGGAGACATTTAGGAAAAGATACACTATGAGTTGCTTGAGAGAGAGAGAGAGAGAGACATACAGAGAGAGAGAGAAAACAAGACAAAGAGAGAGAGAGAGACAGAGAGAGAAAGAGATTGATGTGTATTTTAAGATTTATGCAGCATCTGCAATGGACTTCAACTCAAAGAAAGGCAAATCAAAATTCAGTTTATCTTAGAGATTAAGTAAGTAAGGTCTTCTTTCACAGTTGAACAATCGTCAGATTGACGCTAAGTTCAACCAATCATTAAACAGCCGAAAAGCAATGTCAGCCTCAGACAGAAACCTCATAGGAAGAAAATGTTCTCTCTCTCTCTCTAGAAGCCCCAAACCAATTGAGATACTGCAACAGATATAATGCCAGCCTCTGAGCATCTCCTCAAAGCACCAGATACATCAAGATATCTACATCGACCATAATGCAATCAAAGTCATCTGACTCCATACAGCAGGAGACACAGCAACAATCTTTGCTATGATGGGTCACTAAATTCTACAAAATAGCACAGACAGACAGAGACAGAGAGACACATACAGACAGAGAGAGACACAGACAGACAGAGACAGAGAGAGACACATACAGAAAGAGAGAGACACAGACAGACAGAGAGACACAGAAAGACAGAGCATGAGATTGAATGGAAAGCAAGATAGTGAACGAACCGGTCGCTTTGTGTCAGGAAAAGATTTCCTAACAACCTCCGTTAACTCTTCGATGTCTTTGTTGGTTAAATGAACCTCAAAACAAACAGAAAAAAGTCAACCAATTATTAATAATAATGAAAAACGGCAACCAAAGAAAATATCTCTGTTTCCAGAAGTCAACAAATCTAACATCTAAAAATACTATTTCAATATTCCAGAGAACCTTTAAAAATACCTCCAAAGACAGGAAAACCAAATATCAAAACCCTATAATTTAAATCACAAATATTTACGAATAAATAAATATTTACGAATAAATAAATATTTACGAATAAATAAGAATAAATATTTACGAATAAATAAGAATAAATATTTACGAATAAATAAAAATAAATAAATATTATTGAATGAATAAATTTATTATCATAAATATTTAATACTATTCAGAAAGACTAATGTATACATATTTTTGTTAAATATGAAGAAATGAATGGATCAATACTAATTTAAGTAATGAGCAAAAGGAATAAAAACTTACAGCAGCTGATTTAAATTTAATGGCCTGGATGCTATTCAGAAGTTTCATTTCAAAAGCCTTTGCCACTGGGACAAAAGGACATTCGTCGAAAATGTCTGTCACATCCTGAAGCTGAAAACATTTGAAAAGAAAATAATTAAAATATGCTAAGAGCTCAACCACAACAATACCATCGCACTTTAAGATCGTAGAACTTCCAATATATAATGCTTAACATTCAGAATCATTCTTTACAATCCCACATTTATCAGCAACAAGTAATCAACGTTTTGGCCTTTACCGTAGAAATTCTAAGCATTTTATGATTAAATACTTCCTCTGCAGAGACCAAAGCCACAGCACAAATAAACTAATGAGAAGTAAACTGTGGCTAAAGCCTCAATTTACGTTGAATGCATTTGACAGCTTTACAACCAGAAGGAAATCCAGTATTTAACGGTACATCACTCTATCCCTCTGTCTGCTTGCCTACCTCCCTCTCTCTCTCTGTGTCTGTCTGTCTCTCATTGTGCCAAATGCCGACGTAGATAACTAGAAGCAAATCATAAAATGCTAAACTCTTTGTGATACCACTGAGCAGAATTTCATGTTTATTCAAACTGCCTAAATCAAATGCAACTATATGCATAAGTCAAGCAGAGCAGGCAGACCAGAGCTTCTTCTGAGCCACTGACACAGCACTAGACAGCTGCAATGAGCTCCATAGACAGATCTTTCCAGATGCAACTCCAAAGGAGGACTGCTGGAAGGCAAGGAGGTGACCGACCGTCTGCTCCGGACGATCGATGGACCACGTCCTCCCACACATGCACACCACGTGGGACTCGTCTCTTACCGGAAGATCGAAGCGTGTGTCCGGTTTATCCGATCCATAGGATCGAATGGCATCTTCGTATTTGATCCGAGGGAACGGAGAAGGAAGAACGAAGGAAGGAGTCAGAGAATGTCTGAGCAGTTCTTCTATGAGGTTCATGATTCCATCCTGTGTTACAAATGACATCTCGATGTCCACCTACACAATCAACCACACAATCAATGAGAGACCAACAAACCAGACAATCAAATCAATCAATCAATCAATCTATAGTTTGCAGATACACATAATTGCTACTTCACTACAATTGACCAACGACTGATGTCAAAAACATTGTGAACGTAGAACCATAAAAGTCAATTGATTTACATTAGATCAAATCAGAATAAACAGTTGGCTTGCAGTAAAGAAAGATTTACATTACTTTATAAAACTGTTTTAAGCTTTTGGCAATATGCTTCTGTTAATAAGCTGCATCAATAAGGTTCTGTTCATAAGCAGCTTTCCATGAGATTCTGTTCATAAGCAACTGCTCATAAGCTGCTTTCAATAAACTTATGTTCATAAGCTGCATCCTATAGGCTTCTGTTCATAAGCCCACGTTCATAACCTGTTTTCTATAGGTCTCTATTCATAAGCCTTTGTTCATAAATTGCTTTCCATAGGCTTCTGTTCATAGGCTTCTGTTCATAGGCTTCTGTTCATAGGCTTCTGTTCATAGGCTTCTGTTCATAAGCTTCTGTTCAATAGCTTCTGTTCAATAACTTCTGTTCATAAGATGCTGTCCGTCGTCTTCTGTCGATGTGCTAGAGCTGACCTGAGTGAATTCTGGCTGTCTGTCTGGTTTTGTCGTTTCATCTCGATAGCATTTTGCGATCTGCATATAACGATCAATTCCACCGACCATCAACAACTGCTTGAACTGAAACAGACAACAAACAACAACCTTTGACCTCTCACAGATTCACTTCTGACCCATCGAGGTATCTTCTTGGATAGGCAATATACCATCAAATAAGTATCTTGGATAGGTCACCAAATAGGCATCCTGGATAGGTCACCAAATAGGCATCCTGGATAGGTCACCAAATAGGCATCCTGGATAGGTCACCAAATAGGCATCCTGGATAGGCTAAGTGTTAACAGCCTGAATGAATAATTAAATAATACATAATTTGCTATTGAGAGAAGTGGCACAAGATTACCTAAATAAATAAATAAATTACTAAATAACAATAAATTTGTTGCATCAATTGTTTGCAACAGCAGAAATTCATTTACATTTGAAAGCAAAGGAGTTGTTAAGGAAGGAGAGAGAGAGACTTAGAGAGTCAACCTGTTGAGGACTTTGAGGCAGAGTGTAGAACTGTCCAGGGGTGTGTGTCGGCACTACAAACTCCCTTGCTCCCTACAATTCATCACAATTCAACAACCAATGAATATGCATGATGCAACAAAGAATATGCATAACAGACAGTTACTACATATTCATAACCTACAACATAATTTATAGTCTACTACATATTCATAGCCTACCTCATATTCATGGCCTACTACATATTCATGGCCTACTGCTTATTCATAACCTGTTATATATTAATCTGCATATAAACTCTGAATAGTGAACAAAGAACTGTTGGATCATATTTGGATCAGTTTTAATAGCTTTAGAATTAACAACAGCAAAGTCTTGAGAAATCCTCAAATGAGATGATATCCATTTTGATCAAAAGTAGATCAAAAGTAATGATCGGAAATGAATGAGATCAATCCACAGATCGTCCGAATGCAAACGAAAGCAGAATTTGACGAGAGACGTTGCCAGAAGAAGTAGGGCATTACCCCTGGAGTCTTTCGAAACAGCGTCGGTGTTTCCACATCAACAAAACCTAAATGAAAATTCATTGTCAGGTTCAGACTATTCAAAGAAAGCAACAAATTAAAGACTCATTGTTCAGTTTCAATGTCCACCTTTGCTTCATTGATTTTCAATCCAATCTTTTAAAGAAATTCAATTTCTTTCTAAATCCTTTGTACCAAGGAACCTTTGAAGTGCAAGCATTAAACACGAAACGTTTGCATCATAGTCTCAGATATTAATAGTAGAAGTATCAGTTTCACAAGACTATGTGATAACAAAGATCATCAGTGTCGCCCTTCTCCTTTAACCAGGCTTTGGACTGGCACTGCCCTGAGTGCTAGCAGTGTTTCGGGTAAAGCCACTGTCTGCAAACATGTATGATCATCCTCTACAGAGGCGAACACTTCATCAAAAGTCTTCAGAAATTTCCTTAGCAAAGGTTTCACACAAAATTATCAACGACAGATGATTTCTAAAGAAGTCGATCGGTGAGAAAAACAAGAATTGATCGTACAGAACACAAAAACAGATGAGAAAGTAAACTTCCCTCTTCAGTGATTCACGATATTAAGCGAAATAAAGAGCAAATAATGGAGCAAATACTGGCCGTGGTCTCTGCAGAGGAATTGTCTCATGCGAAAGATAAGATCTGATCTGAATCTCAGATTCTGCTGCAGTTGATTATGTCGTAGATCCAGATATCGATACTGAAGTCGAAGAGATTCCTTCACCTGTGAACAGCAGCAGCAGCATCGTAACCGTAAGTGCAGAATTTATATAAAGCCACTTCAAGAGCAACTCAAGTATCTCTGAGGAGATACTATGAAGGGATGCTATGCCGAGTCTTTTTGATTGAATGAGACTGATTATGAAATGCAATCAGGCACTTAAGATATTAATAAGCATCATTTGGAACATGGTCCCAATTACGCGAAGCGGTCGTCCCCAGGGTCAATTCAGACTCTTCTTATACTCGCCTTAAAACTGTTCTTTTTATCCGAGCGCTCCTGAGTAGTAGCGTTGTAGGGGCACTATATATATTTTCTTAATAAATAAATGAATATGTAACAACACTTAATGAGTTCAAATTCAAAGAATGGATGAGAATGAAACTCATCAACTGGTAACTGAAAATTTAGTCAACTGCTGTGGAGCACATCATAGAAAGTGAATATTCAAGCAATTAGCATCACATATAATATATGTAATTTTATGATTTTAAATTCCATCTCCTTGATTTAAATTCAAAGAAGATGGGAAGAAATGAGAAGAACAGATAGAAAACGATGCCTCATACCTTATGGAAATCATGGATATGGAATGGAAGAGCAGCAGAACACTTTCCCAAAACAGACAATTCCTCGGCTATCACTTCAATTGCTCCCGTCTTCATTTCCTATGAAGAGAAGACAAAAACATAGAAATAAAACAACCTAGAAATATAAATCTATTAAACCAACAATGATATCGGGTAATGCAAGTTATAGTAAAAACATGAGTATTTTCGAGGCCCTCTTTTATCTGGCATATGTCGCAATCATTCCATTTCCTTAAGAGATTTTTTATTATATATCATTGATGATGTAAACTTGTCAGAGTGGAGCTCGTCAAGGAGGATTCGTTTGAGTGGTTAAAAGATATTTAATATTTTGCATTTATGTCTTTTTTTGGTCAATTTTTCAGTTATATGTGCAAAAATGTGATACATTGCATTGTCATTCAAGCATGAAATGTTTGCAAAATTTCAGTATTGTAGGTCGACAGGCACATACCTGAAAAAGAGTTGAAAGAAGTCCGTCGTACCAACCGTGACAAACTTTACACAAGCCAAGTTAAATAAAAGAGGGCAAAAAGAAGTCACTGCAGAATAGGTGTGGAGGGCATGGACTAGCATGTTAATCATAATATTTTAATCAGAATATTCTAATCAGAATATTCTAATCAGAATATTCTAATCAGAATATTTTAATCAGAATATTTTAATTAGAATATTTTAATTAGAATATTTTAATTAGAATATTCTAATCAGAATATTTTAATCAGAATACTTTAATCAGAATACTTTAATCTGAATATTTTAATCTGAATATTCTAATCTGAATATCTGCAGAGCTGATGTCTGATATATGAAAATGGTGCCACAGAAGTCATCAGACTCGATTAGATTACGTACAGGATTCATTTTACCATCTGGACGAAGTTCCACCATTCCTGTTACTTCAATCACTGATTCCACTGGAACATCAGCGAGTTTCTTGGACAACTGGAAAACAAAAGCAAACAATACAATTCCACCATTGGAATATCTGCCAGACAGAGAAACTGTCTGCCAGAAATTTTACCAATTTGTTGCACAAATATTGAACAAAATGGATTCTAACAAAAAACTATTTAGAAAGCTAAAGAAACAACAAAAACACGCATTCGTTCTGGAAATTTAAATCACTTTTTAGATGCATTAGAAACATTCGTCAAACTACAGTCAATCAAATGAGTTAATTTAATCGTAAAGCAAAGAATCTTCAGAAATCTATTTAAGAGCTAAGTATAAGGTAGACACTTATTCATCAATCATCATCTAAAGACCAAAATGCAAATGACTGAGGAGACAAAAGAGGACAAAAGAGGACAAAAGAGGACAGAACAATGAGCAAACATTGAGAGGACATTGAAAGAACAGTAAGAGGACAAAAGAGGACAAAAGAGGACAAAAGAGGACAATGATAGGACAGCAGGAAGCACAGATCTTATGACCTCTTCCGCTCAGACGAATAGGAATCAGAAAGCAGTCGATAGGATGGATTCACTGCTAAACGATGATCACCTGACTTCCTATATAAGAGAAATTCTGACCTCTTGGTTGGGTAAAACGACCTGAACGAGACCGAAGGCATCTCTTAAGATGATGAAGTATCCGTCAAATCGATGATACTGCAACCAGCCACACAGTGTCACGCGTTGTTTAACGTGTTGTTGGCTAAGCTCTCCACACATGTGTGATCGATGCGTGAAGCTTGGCAACTTCGACTGAAACGTTTCTGTCGATCAAAAATAACCATTGAGACATTTTATCGAGACATCAGGACTTATAAAAACATTCAAGAGAAACTGGACTCAAAGATCTGATATCATATCCCAGGTTTATTCTTGCATCAAATGTCAATTATGTTGTATGTGTGAAACAGCAGACTGTACAAGTTTATAAATTTCTTCCATAACATATGTGCCATATAATCGACTGATAGAAGAATTTATTTAAAGAAGAACTGATTAACAGAATTATTGTTGGTTCAGACTAGTAATTCACCCATTAAAGAATTAATCATTTCATCGATTAATTTATTCACTGATTGTCCAGCTTGCTGAACGAACGATTGATTTTATGATTAACGACTATAATATTAATAATAGTAATAATAATAATAATAATATCTGTGTTTAGTTTCAAACTGACACACCGCACCATGATAACAAGTAGAGAACGAACGAATTAAGTTATACCAGGAGTTGAATTTAACTGATGACAGCCAAGCAAAGCAATCATACACGACTTAACCACCGACACCGCTCAGCGAAAGCATGACTAGTCAAATGTAAGAGATAGAGAAAGCGAACTCTATACAATACAATACAATACAACTAGGCATTTATAATGCGCTTTGACAAGACATGTCTTGCACAAAAGCGTGCTGTGCTGCATTCTTATTCATAGATCAGGGAGAATATGTAGGTCTTCAGTTTTGCCTTGAATAGTGCAACGGATGTGGCTTGACAGACTGTAATTGGGAGACTATTCCATTCTGTGGGTCCTGCAACTGAGAATGCACGGTTCCCAAACTTGGTGTTAGTGCTAGGTATGGTAAAGTCTCCCCACACAGTCGAACAGAGTCTTCTTGAGGTAGAGGTAGAGGCAGAGTATGATGCAACCATGGACGTCATGCACAGTGGAAATTCCGTTATGAATATGGTACATGAGGAGGGCAATTTTGAAGGCAATACGGGCATGAATGGGGAGCCAGTGTAGCTGTTGTAAGGATGGTGTGATGTGGTCACGAGAAGCAAGACCTTTTATTATACGAGCAGCAGAGTGTAGAACTGATGATAATGGTTGTAGTGTTGACGCAGGAAGCATAGAGAGGATGGAGTTGCAATAGTCCAGGCGAGAAATGACGAGAGCCTGGACGAGGATACGGAGGCAGATTTCGTTCAGGCAGCGCTTCACTTGTAGAAACTCTATTCCTAAGCTCAGCTTAACCCATGACTGGTTGATCTGACATTGTTGATTTGACAGGGTTGCTTTGCTTATTTACATACTGCTGGTTTCCTCAATATTTATCAACCAATGAGGTTGATTAATACTGATGAAATCAGCCAACGACCTCTGTCGTACACAAGCGAAAGAGCACCGTGAGCGATAATATAAGTAAATTATAATACCAAAATTTCCACTGTCTGACGATAAGAAAAGCTGCGGATAAAGGCGGAACTTCGGCGTGCATTTTAATTGTCCTAAAATCGCCGTCAAGCTCCTTTTAAAAACAATTAATGAAAACATAATTATATATCCGAATTTTCGATTATTGCAACAAATGAGACGACCAAGAATTTTATAGCGCATGTATAGGTCGTTGGTTTTGTTAGAACCCAAATGATAATGCTGAACTTTTATTCGTAAAAAGTATTCATATTTTCCATATCGTTGGAGACTTTTACGCAGCTGGATTTGACCTGATTTAAGATTTGTTTTGGTGCACCATCGGTTGATGCCCTGTACATTATTATGGCGGCGCTATAGAGTTTTTTAAAATCAGTCACGATGCCTGGGTCGATGGAAAATTGAATTTTTGCCTTGGTCTTTCACCGCAATGCCAGCATCTGAATGGTTTTAAGTGATATATCTCTTAGGCGGCTATTTTGTGTAAATGGCTGCGTTCTGTTAACCATCTTTCTCAATAAACGGATATACGATACAATTTTCGCACACGAGAGGTGTATAATGCACTGCATTGAGCTGTGAAGCTTAACTCTGTTGCAAACCCCTCGCATAAAAGCTTCCTCGGCTGGCGGTTGCACCGAATTTTATGTGACAGCCCGACAGGCTATGTATGTGAAATTCGCCAGCAGTTGACTGATACTGCTGGCCACGCCTCCCAATAAAAAAATGTGGCTTTGATTTTGACGGCTTATAGTCCTAATTCCAATTCTGCTAGATGGCAATGATTACGAATCGAGAGCTTAACGACGTCTTATGACAAGCTCAGCCTTAGGCCTTTGACAAAAATTAAAATTCTCACTGTCGTATAACAGTTGACGTCAGCAAGTGTGAACTGTATACTTAATATGTATGACCACTTGCAGTTACATTATCACTGCAAACGGTCAAGATCAAAGGTTATTTTGTTTGTACCTTCTAATTATTACGAGCAGGAGCGTCTGCACAATAGAAACCTTTGAGCAAATGCTCCATCCAAAAAAGTAAGGGGGAGATCTCATTACGAAATTGTGGAGAAAGTATATTTAGTTTAAAAGAATTACATCATTAGAAATCCTTTACTATTTGCAGTTGAGCCATGCTCTTCTATTCAACAGTGTCAATGTGTGCGCCATTAACCTAGTTAGATTTCAATCTATTATTGTTCATCCTTGAAAAATTATTATAGTCCGTCTGAAAGTCAAAATTGGGGAAGCTGATCCAATGACTTATGGGGGACTAAGTTGCCTCAATGACTTATGGGGGATAGACGCTCCATATTACGAGTCAATTTAAACAATGGAGGGGTTTGGTTCGTCATCTTCCTGAAAAATGACGACTCCAACCTAGTTACATTGTGATATACAAATATATGAAAAAACATGTGCAACTAATGGAAAGAATTAAAACAGAAACATAAGCAGTTTAATCCTTTTAAATGCATTTCAACTTACTTCTGATTCTTTCTTATCATCTTCCTCATGACAAAGCTTTTTTAATGTGAAATTACTGTCCAACCGACACCTCCATTGCTTGAGGTAAATTAAAAACAGGAGAAATTGAACGTATTTGCATCACAGAAGATAAGTTATTAGAAAAATAACACAGAACGAGTGCAACAATGTGTTCTTACAAATCAAAGAACAAACAACATCGGTAGTAAACGATCAGTGCTTTCTTAAAATCAACATCCAAATGTCTCCATAGATACAAAAGTATTCAACTTACCATCATCAACAATCATCATCATCATCCAACCTTAAAACTGCGTTGAGAGGAGAAGAAGGATCAACGCAGTGGATATGAACTCAAAGATTTAGAAGAGGAATCCACTTCGATACAGGTCTCTTCAATGCATCAGAATAATCGCCTGAATATGTCATGACATGAGGCATCTTCATGGATCACAGACTCAGAGATGCTACTAAACCAAGTCAATGACGTCAGGAGGCGGAGGAAACGCTCGAGTCTGCTTCGAAGGCAGACAGGTTCCGTTTCGGTCGGACCTGACCGCCACCAGTGACCTTGATCCCTGAGAAGTCCTAGCCTGTCGGCCAATGGTTCTCTTAACATCCGTGTTCAACCGGTTGACCCTACCGACCTTCAGTCCGATAGCCTTTGACCCCTGGTTGGATGTCGTGTTCGAAGTGACGTCAACAGAAGGAGAAGCGTCGTCACAGATGATGACGTCGGCATCACTAGAAGACGAATTCTTCCTTGGAGGACAATTCTTAAAGATAGATGAAACAATCTGACTACTAATGTCGTCCAACTGTTTATTCAAAGAAGAAGAAGTGGCAGGAGGAACCGCATGACTCCCTCCTCGACCCGTCTGACCAATGACTGAGCGAATCGGAGGTCGACCCATTGCGCTCGACCGATTCGTCTCGACCGATCGATTGACGGAAGAATGAAACGCCTGCTGCTGCTGTTGATTCGCCTGAGCGACTCTGTTAGGGACGCGCATCATCGGCTGCGTGCGCGGTCTCTGATTCCCATAAGAATCAAACCTGACGATCTGACCTACGACCCTCATCGTCTTCTTTGTGTGTTGCCTCATTTCCACCTGATGACCTCTGACCCCATCTGACGAGCGCTCGTCTCTGCTCATCACGACTGTCGACACGACGCTCTCCTCGACCGTCGTCATGATGCAGCATTCGTCCGTTGCGCTGTTTTTGCATCCGTGAAGCCGCGATGATGATGACGCCTGCGTCCTATTCACTGAACCCCTCACTTCCTGTCGGATGGCGGCGCCGCCAAAGCACCCTCCTCTGCCGTCAGGCGCTGGTATTGACATGATCTCAACGACGTCCTCTTCATCACTTGACCCTGTCAGGGCCTCCGTCAGAGGAGACGCATCGGTCGTCGGTTGTCGCACCGACAGTGCCTTCCGACAATGACTAGTGTCTGCCTTTGCAAACGTGCGCAGTGCGTTCTCACAGGGCGGCTTCAGCCGAACGAGAGCCAGACTCAACGGTTTCTCTTTTAAATCCATCTCTTTCGATGTTCCATTGGATGCAGCCACAGTCCCTGTGGAACGGTTCGTGGAACAAGCGTCACTCTTGAAGGGCGAATTGGTCTCATCATCCAAACATATGATGTCGACTGGCGCTGAAACCGCAGGAACGGTCTCCTGCGCTTCCACTTCATCAGAAGTCGAACGACTGATGACGTCATCTGCTTCATCAGAACTGGAAGCACAGAGCGGAAGAGGAGATGTGGAAAGGGTGACCGCCTTTCCAGGGTTAACGACCTCAGAAGAGAAAGAGATGCAAGAAGGAGAATCTGTGGATGGAGGGACCGTCTGAACATCGGAAGAGGAGGAGGAAAGAGGAAGGTCGATGATGCTGACGTCCATTGATTCCTCTTCCACTTGTTCCTCTCTTATGCCATATTTTCCTTTATCCTGATCGTTTTCTGATGGTAGAATGGTCGGCTGAGGTTCTGCAGACAGAGAGTGAATTAGATTGCGTCGTGGATGATGAGTGGAAAGCGTCGTTTCCATTGGAGTCTCATCAGAGACCAAAGGAAGGTCATCAAGGTCATCATCAAAAGAGTCATCCAAGAGACTCAATGACTCGGACAACGACTTATCAGTGCATAAGTCAATGTCAGCGTCATCCCTCTTGTCTATCGCTTCTTCCACAGACAAAGGATTGGCGTCTACTTTGTCCTCTTTACTTCCATTCTCAGACAAAGGATTGGTGCCTGCTTTGTCATCTTTACTTCCATTCTCTTTCCTCAATTTCTCCTCCTCTGCATTGCTTCCATCTGTGAGGATAATCTCTTCGATCTGTTCCATATCTTCCATGAACTTCTTCTCGCCCTCATCCACTTCCTCCTCCTCCTCTTCTTCTTCCTCCTCTTCCTCTCCCAACGTATCTGCTTCTGGATCTTCGTCCTGTTTCTGTGCATATTTGCTGATTATCTGCCAAAGACAAATCATAGATTAGTGTGAGTTGCAGAGAAGATAAAGGCAATCGAATATAGATAAGTGACCACAGTTCAGATGCAATTCTCACTAACTATTACATCATCCAAAGCTGCTAACATAACAGACAGTATTTGCCAATGCATCAAACAACAACTGAAGGTTATTGATAAATATTCACCACTCAGCAGGTGAAAGTAATTAACCAACGCCATATCAATTTCAATTAATGATGTAAAGCAATCCTAAATCATCTCTGTGAAAAATTCAAACTGCACAGCAGTTAGTAAGTTCTGAAATGGAGCTAGATAAAATGTCCTGTGGATGATATAGTCAGATGGATAGCTACCTCGTCTAGGTTGGTCTTGGAGACTTTGCTGTTCTCATCAAGACGCTGCCTCAGTCGAGAGTCAAAGAGAGCCGGATCATCACGAGACCTATGCAACACACAAAGCAGAACAAGATATGAAGGAAACGATTTCTATACAGACTTCAATCATTTGACTGACAATAAGCAATAGCCTCATCCTTCAAAACTATATTAAAATCTAAATGGGTCACAAAAATAGCCAAAGACACAACTACATAGACCATCAAAACACAACCATTGAAATGTATCAGCTACAATTTATTAGGACAGAAGAGAAACTCAAATCAAATGCTGACCACTTTAGTTTTGTCAATTTGATTAGCTACAGCACAACAGAATCAATGATAATCACTAAACACTGACCTTAATCAATAGTTTATTTTGTTTTCTAATTGGCATAAGGTCATGTGGGTCTGTGCTCTTCAACTCTTGCTTGAGACAAAGGTTAGAGGAGAAAATAGACTAACAGTAGACCAGATTATTGTATTGAAGCATTAATAGAGCCCTCTAGTAGGGTGAACTGTTCAGAAGCGCTGAAAGTGCACAAGTCCCGCAAGAAGAAGCCTCTTTTGAGGAAAGTGAAAGAGGATGAGAGACTGCCAGATAGAATTTACTCACTTGAGGTTTTCTGTGAGGTGGCAGCCAAAATTTTCCACATGATCTGCCATGCGACGCTTCTGCAAAATGTTACCAACATCGGTGAAAGCCTCTCTTGCCAAACGATCAATGGCACTTTTCCTAAAGACAAGAAAAACAGACATCTAGAAGCAGAACAACACTAGCAACCATTGGATCTAAATTCTCAAGAAACTCAATTAAATGACATCTTTCTTATCTCAATAGCACATATGCTATAATTGCAGAGAGGAGCTGTTGAGATAACACGTTTCTTATAGGATTTGACAGTAACATTGAAATCTATCTAAGAGAAACAACTCTAATAAGACAGATGAAGATTTCTTAAGGGCATTTGTACAAATCAATTGATTTTTAATTTCTTGCAGAGTCTGAGTTTCACAAATTGAATTTTGCCAAATTTAGAATATTTAAAAAAGTTATTCTCTTGATTTTTATCAGCAGCATTTGTACTTTTAGTTAGGTCTAACATCGTTTTGTAAATTAAAAATCCAATTTTCGTCATCAAAACAGAGAAACAGAAAGATTAAAACTAGGACTTGTTGTTTGTCCGAGTCTGAATTTGTGCAGAGCACTATGAAACTCAGGCTGAGCCGAATTCTGAGCCATAACTCTGTTCTGCAAATAATTTATTTTAAAGCTGTCTTAAAATGGTTCAGATCAGTTAGGCAATCATATCCAGATATATCAGTGTATGACATCTCAGAGGCACTTAAATGAAACATTGTTCTTCAGTTGTCACATAATTAGTCTCAGTGAGCTACATAATTAGTTTCAATGAGCCACATAATTAGTTTCAATGAGCTACATAATTAGTCTCAGTGAGCTACATAATTAGTTTCAATGAGCTACATAATTAGTCTCATTAAGCTACATAATTAGTTTCAATGAGCTACATATTTAGTCTCATTAAGCTACATAATTAGTTTCAATGAGCCACATAATTAGTTTCAGTGAGCTACATAATTAGTGTCAGTGAGCTACATAATTTGTTTCAATGAGCTACATAATTAGTCTCAGTGAGCTACATAATTAGTTTCAATGAGCCACATAATTAGTTTCAATGAGCCACATAATTAGTTTCAATGAGCCACATAATAAGTCTGAGCAGTGACTGACCGAATGCCTAGATTGTGTTTTCGGTTGGATCGAGTGATGATCTCGTGAATGTCGCTGTAATCGGGAAAGACGTGAAACTTGTTGACAAAACGTGAAATGCTTTTGTTCACCTCTGGATAATTTGTACCTGAAGCACAAAAATGAATGCATGATAACCAAAAACCAACATATAAACAACAAATCCTTTGGTTGTATTTGCTATTATCATCCTCTTCCTATAGATTACTTCAAACAATAGTAATAAAATCGTAGTTGTAACATTTCAAATTAATTACCAATAACAAGTTGCCTGCAGCCTTAGACTAGGTCAGAATAACATATAAACTTTGAGAGTCACTGACTGTTCACCAGAAACTGACAAACTTCAGTCAACCCAGAAAACCCTGGAAAATATCTTAATTCCTGAGGCTCTCATCAATCTCAATATCTTATATCAATGTTCCGCTAACCATGCAATTAAGATCGATTAAGAAGCATAGACCGACCACAATAGTTGAGTTTTCTTTCGATCTCTCTCCCTGTAGTCCTGTCTCTTCCCTTTAGCTCACAAAGACGGTTCCAGACCTTAACGAATCTTTTCTTATACCTACACAGAACAAAAAAATAGCAAATGGTCTGATCAAAGACATTTCACAGATCGAAGTAGGCAACAGATGATCTGGATTATTATAAATTCATGCTGAATACAACAACCACAAGTGACTCACCTATCTTCTAGGGCGTAACTCGAGTCTTCTTTGTCGAGGTCTTCGAGACTAAGCTCCGTCTCCTGCAACCGTTTTATTTCGTCACTAATTCTCTAAAAGATAAATCACACACAACACATTAGAGATCTCTCTCTCTGTCTATTTCTTTCTTTCCCTCCTTCTCTCTCTCTCTGTCCATCTCTTTCTTTTCCTCCTACTCTCTCTCTCTCTCTATGTCTCTCTCCATTTACCTGAGCTGTCACTCTCTTTCCATCTCTATTTGACAGAGAGACCTCATGCTCAGATGACAGACAGACCTCATGCTCAGGTGACAGAAAGACCTCATGCTCATTTGTTCTCAAAGGAATACTCTGGTGAACTTAAATCACAAAGTTCTAAATCAACGCATGGCATGTGTGACTTATGACAACTCCAATCAAATGACACATTTCAAGAGAAGAGATATGGATCGATGCATAGAGGAAATAGAAAGAACTTAAGAGATATCGTCCAATGGGATTGCAACATCATTTGTCACCTGATGTAAACAAAGACATTCAATGACTAAAACACCTTTTTAAAGATCAGAACTTTTGATGTAACGATGGTAGGTTGAGTCATTCTATTCCATGGATACAGCCCCCATTCAACAACTAAATCTCATTTTCTCTTCAATGAAACAAAGCAGACACTCAATCGATTCCTTACATAGCAATCCTTAACAGATGAATGAAAGAAGAAGAAGACATGATGAGAGGGTGAACTAAAACCTTGAGTAGCAACTCCAGTTTTTCAATATGCTTCTGAATGCGATCGTCTTTGAAGTCGTATTCGCATTTCTGCGTCCGACTTCGTCTATCGACCGATGCATCCTTAACCGTTTCATCTTGCGATGAAGAGTAATCAACTAAATTCTGTCGCATGGACTGAGACCGATCATCCATTTCAAAGTCTGTTTTCTCCAGAACAACTTCAAGACGAGGCAGACAGAGTTCTGGAACATCGCTGATCTTGACGGGAGTGACGAACGCACGCATCCTCTTCAAGGAACGCTCTGTCTGTTCGTCATCTGCCGACCCAGGGTTTCTTCCACTCGACCCAGGGTCCCTTCCGGTCGACCCATGGCCCCTGTCGCTCCCAGACGGACTGTTGCATGACCCGTGGCCCCTGTCGCCCCCAGACGGACTGTTGCACATGAGCGTCAATGGAATCAACGTACAGGACGCCGTTTGAACTTGACGAACGATCTTCTTCTCACATGAAGACACTGTCACTGTCTCCAAACCGTCCTTTGGTTTATGACTAATGTTACTACCGTCATTTGTCAACCGGGGTCTTTTCGCAGGTGGTTCCAGTTCCGAACAGGCCTCTGCCCTCCGTACCTGACTGGCACCATCTCCCTTGGGCGCTGCTCTCGTGTCGCGAAGGTGCTTAAGGGGCTTCGCTTTGTACGCCTTCAGTTCGGTCGTGAATTCCTTAATATGGACATATTTGTTGTCTCGATCCGCTTGAATCTTTTGGCTGCATCGATCGATGAGATTGGGAAAATCATCCGACCAGAGGAAATGGAGGTTCGTGAGGTTGTATCGCTTTTGCAACAACTCCAGGACAACAATGTCGTTGTTCGTCACCTCACGACACAAATCGATAAACTAAAAGACAATTCATCACACATTTAATTTAACCTATTTCAACTAGGGATGTTAATATCGGTTTTTGAGGCAAACCGATTATCGAATTTCAAAAATCGATTTTAAACGATCATTGGTTATTATAGGTGCGTTAGAGACGTTCCGTCATGACCATGCTGTGGTGCTGCGTTACCCTGGCTTCTGAATTCGGGTAGGCCTTGCCGCCTCGGCTGCCAGACTTGTCGGCTCCACTATCAAGACCCCATTGCCCTATCTACGTTCCGCCATGGTAGATCTAGTACCGAAGGTGTACTGTACATAGATTGGCCCGTCTGAAGGGTCATATGTGTCCGGATAAGTGAGACCTAATAGGCTTTTCGTTGCAGGCGAAATCCAACTAGCTCACTGGTCATGAATTAGAAACCTTTCATTGCCTCAGCCCTCCCCCCAACTCCGACTCCCGCCCCTTCACACAATCCTAGAGGAGACATTTGTCAGCGACAAGGAGTTTCCATGCCTTTCCTTGCTTCAGTCCTACCCCAATCTCCCACTCATACCCGTTCACGCACGCCAAGAGGAGACCTTTGTCAGCGAGAAGGGGTCATCAGCCCGTTTCGGTCAAAGATACTGCACCATGGGCTGGTTCACGAGCATAGGTCATGATTGAACTGTGGGAAAATAATATATCATGGACCGCGTAGGTGCCACACACGTTGTTGAACGCCCTCATTAGTTAATCTCGCGGTTTACCCGTACAAATAAATTCAATTATCGTTTTGTCAATAACAGAAACCGATCATCGGTTTAAAAACCAATAATTTATAAGGAAAACCGGATATCCGGTTATCGTTTAAAATCCCTAATTTAAACCATTTATTAAGCAGATCAAGTAGGAAAATCTGAATCTGAGGCAAGTAATCAAAATATTACAAGCTCATGAGCTCATTAATTGTTTAAAAAATATAACAAAGAACAACTTTCAGAGAAGAAGAAGAAGAGAATAAAGAGAAGAAGATGAGAAGAAGAGAAGAATCTGTTTGTCCATTGCAATAGTTGCATCCCATTTCAGATCATTGAATGATGTAAAACAGCAATTGTCATACATCGATTTTTCTTAAACATTGTTACTTGTAAGTTTTTCCAATCTATAAATCCCTGTTTTAACACGCTAGGACGAATAACTGAAGAACATGAATTTATGCTAAGAATTTCTCTATAATAGAATTTTCTTAATTAGAACCGATTGTGTACTAGATTCTGGTGTACAGAGGTTAGTTGATCATAGCTCAGCCATCATGTTCTCTTTTCAGGGTTAATTGTAACAATGATAATTCATAAAATTTGAGAAATGCCTATAGCACCATAAGAGGGGCCACTTGCTTGAAGTGGCCATGATTTTTTTAAATTAATCTTTATTCGTTGTTTAGAAGTGTAAACTTTACAACTGATTCAGGACACAATAAATTGGTGATGTTTGTGTGGCCTCAAATCTAAGCCATTAGATCAAACGCCATCTTATTTATATTTAAGCCCAAAATAATACCCAACAAAGCAAAGGCTGCTGACTTGCCTCTTTGAAGGCTTTCTCACTGCGTTCCATTTTGTCCGACTGAGTCGCTGAAGAGAATAACAACAGTTGTAAAAAATCTATCTGACACTGAATACTCATCAACAACTAAAACATTGTGTACATCAACAACAAAAACTAAGGTAACTGTCACACAAGCGTTTTACACTAAACCTTTTTGAATGCGTACAAACCAAATTCCAAGAATATCGATATGGCCAATGCAAACAGTTGCTGAAAGAAATTTTCTTGAGAAACAAATGAAACAATTAAACATAGTTCCGCAAAGAGGAATCGAATATTTGTCTCATTTTTTCATTCCGCTTCCCAAAGTAACCAGCAATTTGCTCCGAAGAACAGCGTTCAATTTCTCTCATCTCGCATCTATTCGCCAACAACATAGTGACATTGTAATCAAATGATTACCATTCGAGAAACAGATTAAAGTAACAGTTATATAATTTAACCTTCTGTAAAACAATTATTAATAATTTATAACATATTTTTTGTGAACTTATAAATATGAGGTGAGGACCACGTTAACATCTCGCGAGAGGAGTGAGTGGAGCTGTGAAACCATAGATGTAGTAGCAGAAACATCAAGTAAGTATGTAAAGTAAGTCTGCTTAAGAGACGGCTCTGCTTCTCAGCCATCGGTTAAAGAGCACAAGAGAAGAGGAAGAAGAGGACGAAGAAGAGGAGGAAAAAGATGAGTAGGAGGAGAAGGAGGAGGAAGAGGAAGATGAGGATAAAATGAGGAGGAGGAGATTCAGAGGGAGTTGGACGAATACCAAAGGGTGGCAAGGGCTGTTTATATCGCGATATAGTATCGCGATACCTGGTATCGGCGATCTTTTTGTAGTATCGCAAGGTGTATCGCGATAGTATTATTTGGTCGGCATCGCGTGTGTATCGCGATACTTCTTTTCAGCTAGTCTTCGATACGCGATACCAATACTTTTTTCACACCGTAATAAAAAAATTTAATATTTCTCTTCCACCTTAAATCTTTGCGATCAAGAAATGGTAAGCAATAATTTATCGCACTCAGAAAAAAATTGTCTCTCGCTGCAATCTACGAAATGCAGTCATCTGTACATCCAGTCATCCAATATTCTCTGATTCTTCTTCCACATTCTACATTTCACTCCAATTTTCTCAGGGATTGACCTTTTAACCTTAACCTTCCAGAAAAAGACTCTCGAAGCTATAATTATTATAGGCCATGGAGCGCATTTAAATTCGTAACCAATAAATTCTTTCTGTCTAGTTGTACTATCTATAGGTCTACGCAGACATCGTTTTGGTAAATTAAATTCTTCTAGGAAAAGATGACGAATACGCTTGGCTAAATGCGTCTGATCTTATTTAATAACCTGTGGTTTGGTTTCTATGATCGATGTTGTCGTCTAAATAGGCCTACAGTGTATAACCATTACTTAGACAAGACGACGACGATGACGATCTATGGTAACAGTCCCAGATGGGTAAAAATAGCACATATACTCAGAATAATGAAGAGTTTGTTTGGAGGTCAAGTCAAGTGCAACTTTGACGAAAGCCATTGAAACAGATGACTCCCTATGTCTGTCTGTCTGTCTGTCTGTCTGTCTGTCTGTCTACCTGTCTGTTTGTATCTATCCATCTATCCATCCATTCATCTTTCTTATCCTCGTTCTCTCTACCTCTTCCTCCTGTTCCTATTGTTCCTTCTATTTCCGTTCTTCCTCCCTCTCTTTATATTCCTCCTCCTTCTATTTCAATTCCTCTTCCTTCTCTTCCTCCTCCTCCTCCATTATGATTATAATCACTGAATTTGATTCCTTCCGTTCATCATTCAATACTTGTCTTGACTCCGTCTATATTATATCATCCTCTGCGAAAGGGAAGAGATCGCTGGTCACTACAGACCCTCTTTCTTTCCCTAGATTGACATCCTCCCTTCCTCCTCTCACCCCTCCCCTCTTCCTCCTAATTCTCTTCCTTCCCTTCCTCCATTGGGTTAAGATCCATTTGCCATTCGCTCTCTCTCTCTCTCTCTCTCCCTTTCTCTCTCTCTCTCTCTCTCTCTCTCTCTCTCTGTGAGAGGGAGAAAAAGACAGAGAGAGAGAGAGAGAGAAAGAGAGAGAGAGAGAGGGAAGGAGGGAGGGAGGGAGAGAGAGAGGAGAGAGATGGAAAGAGGAAAAGAAGGAAAAGGAGAGACACGTGGTCGAGGAATTCGACGGAGTCTTTGAGAGGCGCCTGTGTGAAATTCCTCTGTTGGAAAACTAAGCGAACGACTAATGAAGGAATTCGACAGATGACGATGATTGATCGATTTAAGAGAGAGAGAGAGACAGACAGACAGACAGACAGACAGACAGACAGACAGACAGACAGACAGACAGATAGACAGACAGACAGAGACAGACAGACAGACAGAGACAAAGAAAGACAGAGAGACATACAGAGAGAGACAGAGAGAGAGAGTGGGAGAGAGAGGGAGAGAGACTGCCTGTCTCTCTCTCACTCTGTCTGTCTGACAGACAGAGAGAGAAACAGAGAGAGACAGAGAGAGACAGAGAGAGACAGAGAGAGAGAGAGACAGAGAGAGAGAGGAGAGAGAGTGAGTGAGAGTGAGAGAGAGTGAGAAAGAGACAGAGACAGTGAGAGACCGAGAGAGAGACAGAAAGAGAGAGAGAGTGAGAGAGAGAGAGAGAGAGAGAAAGAGAGAGAGACAGAGAGAGACAGAGAAAGAGAGAGACACAGAGAGAGACACAGAGAGAGGCAGAGAGATTGACCGACGGAGAGAGATATGCTGTTAGGATTTGTTGAGAGGGAGGGATGATGGAAAAATGAAGAGTTCTATTATTTCAATCAGCGTTCGTAACTGGAGATTGATTGGATGGAAGCGAAGATAACGAGATGGAATTGAGAAGAAAGAGCATGGAGAGATGGAAGGAAGAAGGGAGGATGGTGGAGAGGGAAATGATGGAAAGGGAATGGAGAGAATGACAGAGACAGCGATCGAACGATCAAGCAGGGAAATTTGAGAGACACAACTGAAAAGGAAGATGTACATGAATGGTTAAAGGAGTAAGGGAGGAAGAGGAATAGAGGAAGAAGTAGAGATGGAAGAGGAATAGAGGAAGAAGTAGAGATGGAAGAGAATCAGAGGATGACTAGAAGGAAGTGAGAGAGAGGGGTGAGAATGATGGAAGGTGGAGAGGAAGAAAGGAGGGAGGGAGAGAGAGAGTGAGAGGGGCAGGGAGGCAGAGAGGAAGGGAGGGAGGCAGAAAGGGAGGAAGGCAGGGAGGGAGGAAGGCAGGGAGGGAGGAAGGCAGGGAGGGAGGAAGGCAGGGAGGGAGGAAGGCAGAGAGGGAGGAAGGCAGGGAGGGAGGAAGGCAGGGAGGGAGGAAGGCAGAGAGGGAGGAAGGCAGGGAGGGAGGAAGGCAGAGAGGGAGGAAGGCAGGGAGGGAGGAAGGCAGAGAGGGAGGAAGGCAGGGAGGGAGGAAGGCAGGGAGGGAGGAAGGCAGAGAGGGAGGAAGGCAGGGAGGGAGGAAGGCAGAGAGGGAGGCAGAGAGGAAGGGAGGGAGGCAGGGAGGGAGGCAGGGAGGCAGAGAGGAAGGGAGGGAGGCAGAGAGGGAGGAAGGCAGGGAGGGAGGGAGGCAGGGAGGGAGGGAGGCAGGGAGGCAGAGAGGAAGGGAGGGAGGCAGAGAGGGAGGAAGGCAGGGAGGGAAGGGTTGAGGACGGCGCAGAAAATGAGGCTCTGATGGCTGCTAGCTGTTCTTAGAGAGCGCGTCGTGCCTCAGACCTCAGACCGATTGGTATAGATACAGACAGACAGCCAGACGAATAAACGGATTGTCATGGAGAGACAGACAGACTTCAAGGATACACAGACAAGGACACAGACAGACGAAAACACAGACAGACAGAGACACAGACAGACAGAGACAGTCAAACTGACGGTTGGACCGACGGACGTATACTGCCGTAGATGCTATTGAGCGAGGGCGAGCATCGTCGGCTGCAGGTCTGGTGCGTGAGGAGGCGAGGAGGATGAGACAAACAGTCTTAATGGGTAGACATAACGACAGAGACAGAAGCAGATAGAGATAGAGAGACAGAGTGACAAAGAAAAAGAAAGGCAGTGAGACAGAGAGACAAAGACAGACAGCCAGAGAGAGAGAGACAGAGACAAGGAAAGAGAGAGAAAGAGAAAGAGAGAGAGAAAGAGAGAGAGAGAGAGAGAGGAAAAGTAAGGTGCGTGTTATAGAGATAGCGATCGGTGCATGGTTCGATGAATGGACCGAGGAGTGGAGGGAGGAAGGGAGAGAGGGATGGAAAGAGAGAGAGAGAGAGGAGAGAGAGAGAGGATGTAGGTGAGGCATGGGTATAAATGTAGAATGCACAGAGGCTGAGAGCGAGCGATAGAGAGAGAGAGAGAGAGAGCGATAGATAGATAGATGGTGGATGATAATATCTGTTGACCAGATGTTCTTATCTTCTTATCTCTTTCCTTCTCCTTTGCAATCCATTCGTTTGTGTTTCTTCCGATTTCCTTCTAAGTCATTCAGTTCATCGGATTCCGTCGTCGCATTCTATTCAGACGACGTCGTCGTCTCTGCGTAACACAGCTACGAAGCAGGTGAGTGACGATCAACAACTAATGATAATGGTGATTATGACGACGACGATGCTGATGAAGATGATGATGATGATGATGATGATGACGACGACGACGACGACGACGACGAGAACACTAGCAACAGAGGTCTTCATTAGTAGGTTTTGACCCCACGACCTTTCTGTTGAATCCATCTCATCATTGTCATTAATATAGATGATGGCTGTAGTGCATGAGTTTCTCTTTTCAATCAGAGTACCTCGTTCGGATATTTTCCAATCTGGCTTCCAAGTAACGTGTTGCATATTAATTTACGCAGAGAGGAATCTCTCTGAACTTCGACAGACAACTGCATTGCATTGTATTGAATCGGATCATTTACAAAGGTCTTGTCACAGTGCGATGTTACCCCGAAAAAAGGGGAAACCAGACAAACATAAACTTTTTATGAATATAATCCCGCTGTTAGGGTCACCAAATTTATTATCTCGTTACAATGGGAACGAAGGCCAGCATAGGA
>OY365821.1:218295-241373 GCA_959347315.1 Bimastos eiseni
GTAAATTTGGAGAGAGAAAGTGGGAGATACTCTGGAGCAAGACTCAGCTGAGATTTGAAGAGGTTGGTGAGAACTCATTTGATGCACAATTACAAATTTAGCCAATGAAGTTGAGATGTGAGAGAATCGAAATAGTCGAGCTATAAGTCTCGCTGTATTCAGTAGCCCTTCATGATATAGATAGGCCTACATGTAAACGTAGGCCTATCCAAGCCAAAGCCAACAAACCTCCTCCAGTCTGCTTATGACTTTGAATGGTTCAACAGCTTTAGTGTGCGATTTTGAACATATTTCTATGGATAGATTATTATCAAAAACAACAATAATTATTGTGTTACTGGATTATAAGGAGAGAATTGCAACAATCGATGCATGACAAAAGTGAGGGAGGGTATAGAGGACGATGCGAATGGCTCTGAGACACTAAAATTTGAAGTAATAAGAAACGGATAAGTATAGAAATTTTTTCAACTAAGGGGAGAGAGTGAGCATAGCTCCAAAATCAGGAACATTTGGCGATAATGTAAAATGAGAAACGTTTAAGAGAGTAATGAATTGTTGGGTTAGGGTTAGGGTTACCCTAACCCTAAATGAATTTTTGGGTTAGGGTTACCCTAACCCTAAATGAATTGTTGGGTTAGGGTTAGGATTACCCTAACCCTAAATGAATTGTTGGGTTAGGGTTAGGGTTATCCTAACCCTAAATGAATTGTTGGGTTTGTGCAGTTGTTGCGGCGTAGAATAAAATAACAAAGTTGAGTTATTGAGAAATTAAAAGAAAGACGATAATAGGAAATGAAATTCATTGATGAAGATTTGTTAAATAACATCGATATAGTTGGTGAGAAAGAGTTGAAGAGAAGGAGGTCTTTGGAAGTTATCACCAAACAGATGACCAACTTTTGAATGATTTGGGAGAACGGAAATTACTTCCGCTCTCCCAATTCATTCAACCATTAATAAATAGTCAGTCATTCTCACTTGATTGAAGTCAATGGTTGGTGTAGAATTCTTTCCATTCGACTTCAAACCGCCAACATCATTCAACGCCCACTCATGACTCGGAGTCTCACCGTTTGTTGCCTTGTGCCTAAACTCCTACGCCATATGTAAGTCACGTATCAATAACAATGTCTGTTGTTACTTGTCGCGCCACAGACTACACAAAGTGACTTATTTCTGAAAAAGTCCTACCTGGATGAGAGGGGTTAGGTAGGGAATGGGAGGAAGAGAAGAAAGGGTAGTGTGTGTGTCCCTGGCACTCTTCCACGTGAGTCATTGCTGCATTTTGCATAACAATCTCAGCTGATAGCAACTGTTTTTGTGTCTGTATTTATCAGTACACTTATTCAGCGCACTTTAAGTTATTACAAGACGATCGCTATGAACACTCAACGGACAATTGGTTGAGAAAGTGGTTTCCGTGAAAGAGACGTAGTCAACCCTGGACGGAAGGAAGGACGGAAGGAAGGAAAGAAAGAAGGAAGGAAGGAAGGAAGGAAGGAAGGAAGGAAGGAAGGGAGGGAGGAAAGAAGAAACGAAGGAAGGAAGGAAAGAAGGAAGGACGTCTCTTGACACAAAACGTTAGACAATCGAAACGGATCTTAAGTGGAAGAGACGAGAAGTATAGAAGTAGGCAGAGAAGAAGCCTCAAGAAGGTAGAGAAGTAGACATAGAAGTCGACAGAGAAGTAGACAGAGAGCCGAATGATTGACGTAGGCAGATAATTAGGCATAGAGAGAATTTAGCAGAAAGTAGGCAAATGGACGAAGGAAAAGACGTAGACAGAGAATTGGTAGACAGGGAGACTTATAGAGACAGACGGTGTGCGTTGTTGGTGTATTGCACAGAGGATCTCCCAACTACTTCATCGTTTATCGGTTGTTTATGTCTCGTTCGATTGACTCTGATGTATATCGATCGCTTTCTGGGAATTCTGTTGGCAGACGACGATCTGCTCCTCTTCCTCTTCTTCCTCTTCTTCTTCCTCCTCTTCCTCTTCTTCTTCCTCCTCTTCCTCCTCTTCCTCCTCTTCCTCCTCTTCCTCCTCTTCCTCCTCTTCCTCCTCTTCCTCCTCTTCCTCCTCTTCCTCCTCTTCCTCCTCTTCTTCCTCCTCTTCTTCCTCTTCTTCTTCTTATTCCATTCTCAATAACTCGTATACGCTGTGTGTGTATATGTACACATAAGTACCAAATGGCGCCGAGGAGTTTCTCAATGGCTCTCTGTACCCAATGCCAGATGCAACGCCCACGCAGTCATGACAACAACAAGAACCGGAGCAACAGGAGAAACAGAAGCAACAGAAACAATAACAGCAACAGGAGCAACAGACGCAACAGAAACAATGGCAGCAAGCAACAGGAGCAACAGAAGCAACAGAAACAATGGCAGCAAGCAACAGGAGCAACAGAAGCAACAGAAACAATGGCAGCAAGCAACAGGAGCAACAGAAGCAACAGAATGAATGCAGCAAGACAATAGGAAACAACCGTTCTAGTTTATTACCTTTGTAACTTACCAAAGCCATGTTATCAAGGACGACAGAAGAAGGCAGCAACCGTTCAAGATTACCTACTTACTTTCTTATTAAGCAGCTCGTTGCCTCGTCAATTTCACGGACGACATGATGAGGTGCTTTATATATGGTGATACCGTAATATGATAAATATGCAGTCATATACCTATACATAATATATACATAATATATACATAATATATACATAATATATACATAATATATACATAATATATACATAATATATACATGTGTATATTTACAGGGTCGCTCAATAAAATACACCCCACCAGAAGAAGTGCAATTTCTCAACAACCTATACAGATATCTTTACTAAACTTTGAAGTTTTACAGAGGAAAGATTTGCGAACAATCCCTGAAAATTTAATTGAAAAAGTTTCATTGCATCAAATATTACAGCTGTCTAACTGTAATATTCCGAATTATCACAATTACGGAGATGAACGGTCGAAAGTCACCTGGTGGTTGAGGGAGCGGTGTTTGCAACGTATGTCATGGTCTCTGCTGGCGCGTGTTACGGCGATATGGGAAGACTGCATTTCATCCCAGACAAGGATTTAGCAAACGCGAAACTTTAAGTTGACACACTGCATGCTAACCTCACTCTTTGAAGACTGCAAGTTTGTTCTACCGTCTGATTTCATTTCCCAGCTGCAGGATGGGGCGTCTGCTCACACGTCTAGGCTCAAGACTTTATAGTCGCCAACTGCAGTGACTTCATCTGACAGAGATGAATGGCCACCAAACTCACCAGACCTTAACCTCTCGATTATCACGTCTGGAGAGCTATGCTTGAGCGTGACAAGACATTTCATCCCTAGCCAACGAACATCGAAGAGCCGCAGAAAGTCTTGCAGTTAATTATTTTGGGACCAGCTGCCGCAGAACTCAATCAACAAGGCCACACTGAGCTTTACAAAATATACTTCTAGCTTGTGTGAAAGCTGAGGCCGGACACTTCGAACATGCTTTGAGATATACTGCTTAACAGATTTTTTAATTTGCAATTAAGGGTCGTGTTATTTGAGATTTAAAGTTACAAGTTCCTGTCCATCTATTCTGCTTAATTGTGAAAATGCAGAATATTAAATTTAGATAGTTGTAATATTTGAGCTAATGAGAAGTTTTCAATTACATTTTTAGGGATAGTTTGCAAATCTTTCCTCTGTAAATCTTAAATCGTTTGGTAAATATATCTCTATCGGTTGTTGAGAAATTGCATTTCTTCTGGTGGAGTATTTTTTATTGAACCACCCTGTATATACATATGGTGTGTTTGAAAATATCCATGTCTTCATTTGTTATCGCTTCGACTATTGCAACTAGCTGGGCTCATCAAGGTCAGTTCTGGTCCGGTCATGACAGTCTGGTCTGAAGAACTCAGCGTTTGAGAAGCTATAGCTAAAAGTTTGTTAGAGATAGTGAAGATGGTGAGAAACCGACGCAGAGACATTATATGTCGCCTTTGTTACCTAAGCGATTAACATAATCGGGTAATAGTTAGGCAAAACACTAACATCACAACGATTGGAGAGAGAGACAAATAAAGAAATTTGAAGCAAAGGTTCGTTCGATTGAATGAAAGACTAAAAGCGACGCCTAAGGGTTGAGTTTTGTTGTAATAGCTAATGATCTTCAGAAGACAATCCTTCAATCGTCGTCTAAGCTATTAAGACATTGAGCAGGCAATGGAAATATCGACGGCATTTGGTCTAATTAAATTATAAGGAGGGAATCAAATACAAAAAAAATGCTAGATAATATCATCCTTCCACATATTATGCAGGAAGGGAGAGATATTTATGGACATAGAGACAGAGAGACAGAGACAGACAGAGAGACAGAGACAGACAGAGAGACAGAGACAGGCAGAGAGACAGAGACAGACAGACAGACAGAGACAGACAGACAGAGACAGACAGACAGACAGAGACATACCAGAGGAGAGAAAATTCATTTATCGGTGCCTGCGTTTGGATGGCATCATCAGGATCCAAACAAATGTCAGAGATGATAAAGGGGCATCACATGCCTCACCATCCTCCTTCTCCTGCTCTCCTCTTCTCTTCCTACTCCTCCATGAACTCCTTTCATCCTTCCTTCCTTTCTTCCTTCTTTCCTTCCTTCTTTCTCCTCCTCCTCCTCTCCTCCTTCTCCTCTCAGAGCTCCTCCTCCTCGTCCTCCCCTATCTTCGTCTTTTCTTCATCTTTCTCCTTATTACCGTTCTTCCTTTTAATCTTTCGTGTTTTCCTTTTGTTGTTATTCTTTCATCGATTCGTAGTCCTCTTCTTCAACCTCCTCCTCCATCCTCTCTTCTTCCCCATCTCCCCACTCTTCCTCCTCCTCCTCCTCCTCCTCCTTCTCTCCTTTAAGCCTACTTCTACTTACGAACTTCCTCGTCTTCCTCCGCTTCTCTCCCTCCTTCTTCTACTCATCTTCCGTCGCTTCCTGCAGCACATCCACCTCTTCCCCTCTCGTTCTTTCCCCTCTCGTTCTTTCCCCTCTCGTTCTTTCCCCTCTCCTTCTTTCCCCTCTCCTTCTTTCCCCTCTCCTTCTTTCCCCTCTCCTTCTTTCCCCTCTCCTTCTTTCCCTTCTCCTTCTTTCCCCTCTCCTTCTTTCCCCTCTCCTTCTTTCCCCTCGCCTTCTTTCCCCTCTCCTTCTTTCCCCTCTCCTTCTTTCCCCTCTCCTTCTTTCCCCTCTCCTTCTTTCCCCTCTCCTTCTTTCCCCTCTCCTTCTTTCCCCTCTCCTTCTTTCCCCTCTCCTTCTTTCCCTTCTCCTTCTTTCCCCTCTCCTTCTTTCCCCTCTCCTTCTTTCCCTTCTCCTTCTTTCCCCTCTCCTTCTTTCCCTTCTCCTTCTTTCCCCTCTCCTTCTTTCCCCTCTCCTTCTTTCCCCTCTCCTTCTTTCCCCTCTCCTTCTTTCCCCTCTCCTTCTTTCCCCTCTCCTTCTTTCCCCTCTCCTTCTTTCCCCTCTCCTTCTTTCCCCTCTCCTTCTTTCCCCTCTCCTTCTTTCCCCTCTCCTTCTTTCCCCTCTCCTTCTTTCCCCTCTGCTTCTTTCCCCTCTCCTTCTTTCCCTTCTCCTTCTTTCCCCTCTCCTTCTTTCCCCTCTCCTTCTTTCCCCTCTCCTTCTTTCCCTTCTCCTTCTTTCCCCTCTCCTTCTTTCCCTTCTCCTTCTTTCCCCTCTCCTTCTTTCCCCTCTCCTTCTTTCCCCTCTCCTTCTTTCCCTTCTCCTTCTTTCCCCTCTCCTTCTTTCCCTTCTCCTTCTTTCCCCTCTCCTTCTTTCCCTTCTCCTTCTTTCCCCTCTCCTTCTTTCCCCTCTCCTTCTTTCCCCTCTCCTTCTTTCCCCTCTCCTTCTTTCCCCTCTCCTTCTTTCCCCTCTCCTTCTTTCCCTTCTCCTTCTTTCCCCTCTCCTTCTTTCCCCTCTCCTTCTTTCCCCTCTCCTTCTTTCCCCTCTCCTTCTTTCCCCTCTCCTTCTTTCCCCTCTCCTTCTTTCCCCTCTCCTTCTTTCCCCTCTCCTTCTTTCCCCTCTCCTTCTTTCCCCTCTCCTTCTTTCCCCTCTCCTTCTTTCCCCTCTCCTTCTTTCCCCTCTCCTTCTTTCCCCTCTCCTTCTTTCCCCTCTCCTTCTTTCCCCTCTCCTTCTTTCCCCTCTCCTTCTTTCCCCTCTCCTTCTTTCCCCTCTCCTTCTTTCCCCTCTCCTTCTTTCCCCTCTCCTTCTTTCCCCTCTCCTTCTTTCCCTTCTCCTTCTTTCCCCTCTCCTTCTTTCCCCTCTCCTTCTTTCCCTTCTCCTTCTTTCCCCTCTCCTTCTTTCCCTTCTCCTTCTTTCCCCTCTCCTTCTTTCCCCTCTCCTTCTTTCCCCTCTCCTTCTTTCCCCTCTCCTTCTTTCCCCTCTCCTTCTTTCCCCTCTCCTTCTTTCCCCTCTCCTTCTTTCCCCTCTCCTTCTTTCCCCTCTCCTTCTTTCCCCTCTCCTTCTTTCCCCTCTCCTTCTTTCCCCTCTCCTTCTTTCCCTTCTCCTTCTTTCCCCTCTCCTTCTTTCCCCTCTCCTTCTTTCCCTTCTCCTTCTTTCCCCTCTCCTTCTTTCCCCTCTCCTTCTTCCTCCCCTCTTCTTCTTTCTCATCTCCTTCATCTTCGTCTATTTCTTCTCCTATTCCTTTTATTTGCCCTCTTCTAAATTTGTCCTCCTAAATATCCTCATTTCCTCCTCCTACTCTTCTTCTTCTTCTTCCTCCTTCTCCTCTAAATTCTCCTCTCCTGAAATTCCGTCAAACGAGCAATTGATCAAACATTATGTCTTGCTCCAGTTGGACACGTGGTCATTGACCTGCTAGTTCGAAACAAGGTCAGAGGTAACTAGGTCAGTTACCTTTGAACTAGTTAGGCTCTGCTTTGCTTTGTATCGATAGCGTTTGACGTTCTTTCATCTTGCAACAGATATACGTCGAATTGTCACGTAAGCTTAATCTAATTCTGGGCGCCTTCAATCACACTGCGCATGGCTCGCGACCTGCATTTGACCCGACCCACAAAGCGCCAACGCGAGTGCATATCGGTCACTGGCATGTGAAGAGCGCGGAGGGGCGTGAGAGAAACGCGTGGAACAGCTGCTGCAGCAGCCGGCTGTTGGAGGAATCTGTCATGACCCGCTAACAAAATCCAAACTGAAAAACGTGACTTTCTCGCTTGATTTAGCTCAGCGCCCTCTGTCTGCTCAGCCCATCAATCAATCAATCAATCACTCAGCACTTAGTAGTCATGCGGAGCCCGCCGCTGCCAGCGTTTTTTACTCTGATGCCTTCTCGCAGACGTCTCATGCCATCATAAACAAGTCGAGAAAGCGTCGCCACTTTCCTTGGTCCGTTACAAATTATCCCCATGCGCAGTTTATGACTTAACCAGTGAACTCATGAAAATCTGTCCCTCTTCGCTTCTAACGAAGAACTGGCGTTGCGCGTGTGTCTCTAATCACGCGTGAAACGAACCTCACTCTCGAACCCAATGGAATGCAGACGCTTTTTCTATTACGCACGCTCTGTCTGTCTTTCTGTCCATCTGTCTGTCCGTCAGTCTGTCTGTCTATACACCAATCTCTCTGTCTGTCCATAGCAGAGGTGTAGCAAGGTTTTGAAAAGTGGGGGGCATAATTTAAAAAATATTGCGCAGAGCAGTTTTTTTTGCCCTCCCACTTTTTTAATTTTGCCCCCCCCAGAAATTTCAAAAATGGGGGTCACAAATTATCTTAATAAAAGTAATCTTCAAAATCTATTGGATGAACATAAAAAGAACCGATTTAGGAGGGGCACATGGGGGGCACTGAGCACTAAAACTGGGGGGGGCTTTGCCCCAGTTTTGAAACGGGGGCCGGTGCCCCCTGCTCCCCCCGCTTGTTACACCTCTGGTCCTTAGTCTGTCTGTGCGTCTGTCAGTTTGTCTCAATACAGCTACTCCAAATGACCGACATAAACTGGAAATAAGTAAGTGCTAGATGGATGGGTGCCTATGTATTCCGAGAGAAGCATCGAAGTAACAGAATGCGTCGTCAGATGGTTGTTTTCGTCGGTAGATGATGGTAGGAGGCGATCAGCTGCGTATAATCGGTCGTTGTAGTAAAGCAACTGAGCATTTCTTGTTCACAGCCAATCCTTTGAAATCAACGGAATTCCAACGCTAGACTTTATTCAGTGTTAAGTATAGGTTCATGTCTCTTCAGCGCTAGAATCTCTTTCTCGATCGACTCTTTTCAGATTATGCAAGAAGGTTTATTGCTCTCAGTTGATCCATTTAGTAGTCGCAGTTTCGGTTAAACGACAAGAATCATCAGCGTCGCCCTCCTATTTTATCCAGGTTTGGGACTGGCATTATCAGAGTGCGAACGGTGGCGGTGTTAGTGAAGGAAGGCAGAAGTAGGCTCGGTTTCACGACATTGTGTGATAAATAGATCATTAGCGTCGCCCTCCTCAATCATCCAGTCTTGGGACTGGTGCTTATAGAGTGCAAGCAGTGAAGGAGTTCATGTCCTTTTTGAAGATGTTCTTACTTATGGATCTTTGTGGGATTTTTTTATTTGTTACAAGAGCCTGTCGTGGTGGGACTTTGGTTTGAGCGTTCTAACCAATACTCCACCACGCTTCATAATAACGAAAAACGCTCAACTTGATGTTAAAATAATTAAATTCACCCGTAAACAGTTAAACGTGCAGATATCATTGTAATTTATTTTTAATGTAGTCATTGGAGTCTCATCAATGAATTTGCGTTGACCAAAGACGAAGGAGACAACGAACACCAAAGGAACATCTGACAAAGACGTCAACATACATTCGACCAAATCTCTTCTTTCAGTTCTCTTCTGATAGTGACCTCCTCTTACATTGACCAAGACCAAGTGCTTTCATTACGATAGCGGCGCTATAAAAGTCACAACAGTTGGATCAGCTGATTGCTCTTGCTTTCAGTTTCCGGTCAGAGTTCAGAGAAGTCCTCGACCTTCGAAGGTCATCCTTGAACAACGAAATGTCAGATGAACTGGATTGGGAGTTGAGCGACATGTTTGACAACGGACTTTTCGCTTTCCCAGTCTACGAACAGAACGCAGCGAGGCGTGTCGTTCGCTACCTGCTCAAGCGAGGCGTTCCGGATGAGGAGATCGCCAGCGCCATTCAGGGCTCAACGATCGACCTTCACGCTTGGCTGAACCGAAGAGGCAAGCCGATGTTCGGTGAGTGGGCAATGGCGTGGATGAACGAGACACGTGATCTCCATCAGACCGTGACCCAACGAAGGCCCATCGTCTATAGAAACGGAAGTCTCAATGACTCTGATACGTTCTCCAAAGGTTCCTCCTCTACCTCTCCAAGCGATGACTCTGATGACAGCGACGGTGGATCGGACTACTTCAGGTTCAGACCGGAAGTGGAGGACGACGGTCTCTCGTCATTCTCCGCCTTCACCGGAAGTACGTTGGACTTTCACAGCGACATCCAATCCAGTCATCGAATGGGAAGGGGAGTTCCACTTAGACCGGATGTCACTGGCAGCGATTCATTCACTTCAGTCCGGTCTTGTAAGGATACGAAGGACACGCGGACTCTGTCAGTGTCAAGGTCAGGGGCCATCCAGGGAGGGGTCGCGCAGCCGAAGATGAGTGTTGTGACGCACTCAGTTGATAGCGGAAATGTGTCTGACCTGTGCAGCTGTAGGTCGAAGTCTTCGTCGTCTCAGAGAGACCTCCTCAATGTCAAGGTCAATCATCTCGTCGCCGCCTCGCCACTATATCACGATGAAGGTGCTGAAGCAATAGGAGTGGCAACGAAAGCGGATTGCAAGTGCAAACTGGATCACTACATTCGTCGACTGAAGGCCTCAGTGAACTGAGGAGAAGACAATAATAGGAAGAAGACAATGAGAGGAATAAGAATATAATGGAGAGAAGACAACAATTGGCAGTAAAGACAATTGATGGGAGAAGAAGGCGCTCAAGGAGAGGAGACAATGGAAGATGATGACGCACTTGTTGATCGTTGCTCTGCCTTCCTAGTTCACTCTCTCGCTGTGTCGTCCGCATAGATTCTACGACCTGTTTGTAATTCAAACAGCGATCGCCCACATCTCCCACCAGATCCCTTGTATTATAATTCATCCTCCATCATAACCAATCAGCTGCTGATTACCTCGTCCCTCTTCCCGAATATATTGCATTAACCATTTGCGCTCTTCAATTGCATTTATAGAGCACCTTTCACAGTCCTATGAAATCAGAGACCTCGTACAACCAGTCATTTTACTCTTTCGTTGCCTTGGCCCCTCTTGCCCTGTCCTTCTGGAAGGAAGAAAACACCTATTGCAATCGATATTGTATTGCAGTTATTGCTGTTTAAATAACCAATTCCCGACGCCAGGTTATAGGCTACCAATGAACGACCTGCATTGTCGTCGCTTTTTAAGACCAATGCTCCTCTATCAGTGTTAGTCCAAGTTTACTTTACATCGTCCTTCATAATGTTGCATAAAATGTTTCCTGCATGCTTTCTCGTATTCTGCATAATTATACAGAAGCCTTTGCTCAAAAATATTTGCTTTGACTGCAAGCACCGTGACTAAAACTACTTTCTCCCGACTGACACCACTGGGCGAACGATAAATCAGTAGTTAAACATTACACGTAGACCTGCTTTGCACGAAAACCCATCTGGCAGTCATACTCAGACGAAATTCGTTTTGTTTCAACCATCGCATCGTAAACTTTGTTTTAGTTGTCTCTGTATTCAATGCTCCGACATTTTGGCTGAGTGTCGTAAATCTCGTGAGACAAAAGCGAGATAGCGGATCATTAGGACGAAATGTTGTCCTTAGCTGTTCAGTGCACCATCGATCGTTGAAGAGGGGATTGCCGAGTGCATTGCCAAGTGTTGGCACTCACCATCCGACTTCAGATAATGCTGCGTGTATATCGTACATCTGGATTGGCTCAGGGCGTATCAACTCTCAGCCCAGCTAGAACTACATTCTATCAACGGGTTCATGCGCCGTGCTCATTTTTTACTGTTCGCAAGGTTATCATCGAGATAACCGCATCGAGTTACAAAACGCATGAAATCGTTTTTTTATAAAAGGTCGTCGCATAAAATGAAAATATCGCCAGTCGAACATGGCCTAAGACCTCTAAGTCCTGGGCTTTTATTAGCTAAGGGACTCGATATTGGACAACGTATGAAAGCACATGTTTTTTTCATACTGTACAAGAAGCCGGACTTCTTTGTGTTGCAGATGCGTCATCTATGACGTCACTTTAGGACGTCATAGCTTATTTTGAATTATATGAACTCGTTTTCCGCCATTTTGATAAAATGGAAGTGCGATTAATAAATATGAAAATGTGGCATACAATAGCTTCTTCACAGTAAACATAGTGTGTGGTATTTCTTTCAAGCAGATTTTTTGTAAGCATCATATTTGGAGATTTAAGATGGCGGTTGAGCAATGAGCAACTAACAGTTTACGTAGACCTATCTATCGTTTGCTTGGAGTAGATAACGCCTATAATGGCGTCTATTATTTTTCTACGAACGTACCATCAGCAATCTTATTATAGTTGGCACGTGTAGAAATCATTAGACCATCTGGACACAACTTTGGCCCAGTCTATAAGTGACTTTGACCTTTGTGCATTGAAATTTTCGCTTCTATAGAAATGTCTTCCACAGTTGCATATAGGCCTACCAATCATCGGAAGCAGCAAGGTCTACATTTGTTCAGAAACATTCGTCTGTTGATTTTTCTTGGACTGAGTGGATTTTATAGAGGAATGCTCTTTCAAGTAACTAACATTATAATTATATACTTAATATATACATTTATATTATAATAAAGCCATTAATGGACCGGTTCCAAATGAATCGCACGAAGAGACCAATCGATCATCATGAAATGTGTGTCTTACTTCATTTAGCTTAGCAGCATTGCTACTAACAGCTCAATGTCCATTTGGATGGTTATCTACTGAAAAACAATGGCTAAGTAATCAAAGTTAATTCACTGAAATAAGATTTCTCTTTGTCTCTACATCGAAAATAAATCAACCCACAGACGTTTAATCGAATTAATCCTGACCATCTAGCGAATAGAACGTAGGACAATATAGAATTTTACATTTTAACCCATTTCATATGCATGCTGGCGACTCGATGAGTTTCAAACAGAAGAAACAAATCACTAAGATATATCGCTCAAGAACATGATGATGATGACGACGATGATGATGACAGTGCAGATGATTACTATTATTATGATGATGATGGCAATAGTTTCGAAAAAGTGTCCACACTTCACGGTTACTCATTAAACGGGCTTATATTAAGCCTAATCGGATGAGGAATTCCAACGCATATTCATAGCTTGTTATTCTGAAATGGCTTTATCCAATAATAATAATAATGATACGTTAGGTTTTTCTGGCTGAATGGCCAATTGAAATCCATGCCCTGAGATACATTTAGCAGTAGATAGTCTTTGTCTGAATTCCACGAATTCATTGGAACGAAAAATATCCTGGATACATCAACACTGTAAGCAAGTAGCTTATCAAACGAGGCGTATGACCAGACAATAATTCGACATATGAACCTTAACCATATACAAGAAAAATCAATGTTGCTTTATCAATTCCTATATCACTTGCGCATTAGATCCAAGGTACTCTGGAATACATCTTCCTCGCAGAACAGGAAGATGTATCCCTCCATCCACTTTTATGTAAAATTGAGCAAAGAAACATATTCGGGTTAAAGATGTTTTCTAAAGGACTTCAGCGACATGCTCAATCGCAGAGATATCTTCCAATTTCAGATTCAATGCTTCCATTCATATCTCGAAGATGATTAAAACGCAACAGTTGGCCGGTGACTTCACTGCACAGTTGGTTTTCTCCCACACGAGGAAGACTCATCGAAATCTTGTTGTCCAGACCTGACACCTCAAGACAAAGACTTTTGTTCTCGAGACCAATACTTGAAACCTCAAGACCAAGACTGAGACCAAGACTAAGTTCTTCACACGAAAAGTATCATTCGAAAAGACTGTTGCATTTAATTAAAATCAATTGTCCAAGAGTTACCTCACCAAGCGAGGACTCATAAAAACGCCACCACGTGAAAAATAAGTTCTACAGAACCCGGCAAACGCAACAACTCAAGCACTGGATGTGAATATACAGATTCCGAGTCCTATTTGAAATCCTCCCAAGACTTATCAGGTTCCACTGGTTTCTGAAACATGTCTCGACAGGGCTTCTATATCCAGCAGAGCTGTTGTTGCTGTCGTCGGTTTTTCATGACGAACAAGAATCACGCACAGTTGTCAGTCGGAAATGATTAATATATCAGTGTAGAAAGTTAAGTTTTGGTCTTGCAGGACCAAGTCGAAGATTCTGAACAATGAGACAAAGACCAAGAATTCTAACCTTAAGACCAAGACTTTGGCTTTAAGACCAAACACACGAGACCATAAGACTGTCTATGATTGAAAGCTCAAGATAATCAGACCATTGCTAAGCTGTGTTGCGGAATGGTTACGTGAAAGGCTTCAAAGCTTCACCATTGACTGCATTTCGTTGATCCTCGCTGAGTCGAGATAATAAAGTTTTCCAAAGTGGAAAGAAATTCTGCTGTTTTCTAACGTGAACCAATTGTATTCGAACGGGTCGACTTATATTCGAGTACTCGTTAAGCGCCGTATATTCGTTAACCGTGAAATTATCCATGACGTCAACATAGTGAATCTCGTTCATCGACGGTAGCGTCAACAGACCTGTGATGTAGACGTCATCAATCCAGAAGAACGGAGTCGTCTCAGCGGCTTTGCTCATCCGCTGGACCAGACCCTGAGACAGCATGTAGCCGATTCCAGCGCAGTACTTTGGGTAGAATTCCCCCGGGAATTCCCGCTTCGTCACGCACCACTTCATGCAGGATTTACGTTCACGCAAGATGCGCATCGTTCCTTCCCTCCAAATTGGACAGACGAGTAGCAGGGAACGATCGGTGTATTGGTCCAACAATGTAACCATTTCGAAGATGTTGAGAAAAGTGTCGTCATCAACCTTGATCGCAAATGCAGCGTGTCTACAGTGATTACTAATCCAACTCAGACCCATCACCGCTTTCAACGTCATGTTCCTATAATCGTCTATGAAGAATCCCTGAACTATGTCTCGATGCTTGTCAAACTCCGCCTTTATCAGCTCCTGGACTCCTCTCTCCTTCGGAAGACCAAGAAGAAAGATGACCTGGAATGCACGGTTCTTGAAGAGCCGAGGGTTCGCGTATGTCTCCCGCAACAGCTGCCTTCTTCCCGCGTTCCCTGGAGCGGAATGAACGTAGAGGATGAATTGGAGTTCCGGAGTGTTTTCACAGAGCGAAGGGTCATGGAGAAGGAGATGAGGAACCTGTGGAAAGACCTTTTGTGGTTCAAAGTCAAGGATATCGTCAAGGTCATCGGAGTTAACAGCTACCACGAACTCTCCCTTCTTCTGCTGTACAGCGATGGGCTTCAATAGACCAATGTCCAGTCGAACCAGTTGGACCTCATCCTCAGCTCCTCTGAGAAGGACCTCCTTCGGGGTTGGGTCGTTGGTTGAGTCACTGAAGTTGACGCTGATGACGAAGACGTACTTGACAAAACAGACGATCAGAGCCCCTCCTAAGAAGAAGGGCCCGGTGGCCTTGGCATTTCGGAGCCTCTGAGATGGAAGCATGTTGAAAGGGGGTCAAGGTCAACGTCACTCCTCTTCAGCAACATGGCATCCAGCGATGCATTCTACTCTCAACCTCAACCTAAAATATGATGATATCAGAACCGATTTATAACTACGACAGAGCTTGAATACTTGATGCCTGATGGCTACAGAAACAATAGCAGACTACAATGAACCAAATATTGATACGTCATCTTAGAAGAAGACACACACAGTGTACAACGACGGTACCAGCGAATCAGTGAAGCGTGAAGAATCCTCTAGTATTCTAGTACCACTGACAATGGTCTTAGGTGGAGCCTAAGAAGGCAGGAAGCGAGATCTACACCTGTCAAGGTAGGACAGCTGTATCTTGAATTCATAAAAATTGCCACTCCCCTATGCAGTTGCCCCCTGCGCTCCCTCTCGGTCGGCAGGCCTGCACACGTTCGTCCATCCGTCCATCCATCCAAGCGAACATACAAAAGCAACTGATAGATTCACTGACAATGGGATTCCTATCTAAGCGATAGGTAACAGTCGTTGCATAGATGTAGTTTCAATTTAACGACACAGTGTGAAAACAAAGATCATTAGCGTCGCCCTCCTTTATCCAGGCTTGGGACTGACACTGCCAGACTGCGAACGGTGGCGGAGTTCGTGGAACAGGAGACTCAGATGAGAGATTATAAGAGGATTCATTTAACCTGGCGCTACATAACTATACCATAACTTACGTAAGAGCTACTTAAGGAGAGCGAGAAGGGAACCGTTCTTGAAAGTGAACCGAACGATCATCTGGTTCTGGTCGGATTCTAAAGTTCACCAGATAAATCTTCGTATAACAGACAACTTCCTGTTTGTCGTATCACTAAGGACCAATTAATGAGAGAAGAGGGTTGATCTATAGTCCTTTATGAAACAATTAATAAGGTTGTCCAAGAAATATATGTAGAAATAGGCTTTATAAAGTATTATTATGGTTTATAAAGCATTCAATTAGGCTATAAAGTTTGTAGTTTTACCTTATAAAGCAGTTGACAAGGTCATAAAGTTTATAGTCTATAAAGCAATCAATGAGGGTGATCAAGAAAAATTTGTATAAACAGGTGAAGTGTTATAAAATTTATAGTTTATAAAACAATCACTGAAACTAAATTAAAAGATTGATAGACACTGTTATTATTCAAAAATAATACACTTAAGTGTGGTAGTATTTAAACCAAAATTATGTGGTTAAATAGTCAAAAACGAAGGTACATAATTGCGAGACAAATGTGCAATAGCGCATATGTTATTACTGGTCGTCGATTTAATGTCATCTGAGCCAGTGCAATGCTGTGTACTTATAAGAAAAGAGGCAAATTTTAAAGTGTCTCCAATATCAACCGTTTTCTTAGCGAACGCTTGACCAATCGTCCATTGACCAAATGTCCGAGAGTCAATTGAGTGTTAGTCAGTAAGAACGCCTGCGAACTCTGCCACTGACTGAAGAGGGGTAGGGTGTGTTTGACCCAGCAGTGCCTGGCAGTGCAGGTAGGAGCATGGTACAGTCCGTCCCACCCATTGAGTTTAATCCCAAAGAACCTATAAATGAGTGATTACTGAGAAAGGGTTTCCGTGAATGAACGATGACCCAGAGACGTTGATCATAAGTAAGAATGGGGCTAAATGGGGTCAAGCAATGGGGTGAAGCTGTCTCTGTCTGCTTGTCTGTATCTGTATACCTGTCTGTCTGTCTCTTTGTCTGTCTGTGCATCTGTTTGTCTCGCTGCTGTTGGCATGAATCGCATGAGAGAGAGATTCCTTGAAAGACGTTGATCATGAAAACAACCTATACATGATATAGGCTGCATGTATTATACAGACGGAACAATCAAATATCCGTAGCGCAACATGGGCCACACAACTTTTATCTGTCTCTGTCTGTCTGCCTGTCTGAGTCTATATGTGTGTCTCTCCACTCTCTGCTATGTATGCCTGCTTGCCTGTATGTCTGTTTCTATGCTTCGCTCCCTCTCTCCTGTTTTGCTGAACAGAGATTGCAATTTTATGCACAAAGCGATGAATCTTTGTTGGACAGAGAACGGTGGCTTCGAGACACTGAATAACAGCACGTCCTAATCAGTAGGTTACTCGCTGTCTCTGTCTCTGTCTGTCTCTTTTTATCTGTGGGTCTCTTTCTCTGCTTTTCTCTTTTTGCCTACCTGTTTGTCTGTCTGCGTCTCTCTCTTTTTAACACCGTTTCGTTTATTTTAAATTTATAGAACGAGGTAACCTGGGACAAGGTGCACTGTTCCTTACCAACACGTTCCTTATCAATGAGTTCCTTACTAACACGGAATATACGTAGCCTAATTTAGAGATTATAGTTTTTATGCTTACACTGGCGATTTTGCAAATCAGAATTACACGCTTTCAGAGAGGCATCGAGAGTTATCCATTAACTAGGTTAATTTCTTCGTTACTGCTATAATTATACATCTTTGTTTCGCTGCTAAGACTTCTTCATTTATGTCAATAGCGTTCTTCGTTTCTATAGTCTAGTTATTTTTTATATCCGTTTACATTGCTACGTGCTTTCATTTATACTTGTGGCCATCACTTCCGCTTTGTTGGCTATTTTTATAATTAAGATGAAGAAATTACTTCTGCGACGACTTAGGCGTCTATTTCTAAGACTCATAATCATATATGATTAGGACTATAATTATAAGTAATACGCGAAGTTGTTACATACCTTCAAAGTGAAGACCAGTTCTAAAGCCTACAGAAGCAAATCATCTCTCGATTCAGTCGTCAGTTCTAGTCTCCAAGTTCCAACCAACGATTCAAGAACATCCGTATATAGGCTTACACAAGAAGACGATCGATTCGTGGTTTAGGTTTTTTCTCTGAGTTCTGCTGTGACGTCGATATGAAAAACGATTCGCTAACCTAGCTCTGCGCGGACTCCAGGGATCACCGACAACAGCTTGGCCGTACTCATAAACGCTTGAGTGAAGAGCCTACTACATGAAAGGTAGGCCTATATCTAATAAACGTTTTAGTTGAGAGCCTATAATAAAGGCAAGTCTAAAAATTTTGTTGTCAAATGCGTACAGCCTGCATAGATCTCCGTCATAGCTCAAAGTCGAGGTCTACATTGACTTTGAGTGACAAGGCGAATGTATGTTTTCATTAGAAGATTCCTCAAAGACCAATAACCCTAAGTACACAAATTCACTGACTTAGACCCCTATAATCCTCACAGCCGTTCTTCCCAGAGTGAAGCCAACTCGCCGCATAATGAACTCTCAGCCCAGACGATGTTTGATCAAGATATCTGCCTACACCCTCACGACAAAGTCCGGCTTGGCGCCCTTTTGGCTAACATCGAAAACAAGTGCGTGCCCTATCATCAGACGACCCGCTCCCAGACCAGGCAGGGGCAGTTGGAGGGGGGAGGGCGTAGAGAAGAAAGAAGAGATCATATGCCACGGATGTAGTTGAGGCTAAATGCGAAAGTAGGTCAAAATAGAACAGTCCGGCGGACATTATATGAACTCATCTTCTCTCTCTAATTGAAGGCACTCGAGCGTATTAGCGGATGTAGTACGGCTATCTCTCTGTCTGTCTGTCTGTCTGTCTCTCTCTGTCTGTCTGTCTGTCTGTCTCTCTCTGTCTGTCTCTCTGTCTGTCTGTCTGTCTGTCTCTCTCTCTCTCTCTTTCTCTCTCTCTCTCTCTGGGCAGTCTCTGTCTCTATCTGTTTTTCTGTATCTCTGTCTGTCTACTTTTTTTATTTGTCTGCCTGCCTGTCTGTGACTCTTTCTACAGAACTCTACTTCGTCCTATGAATGGCATTTGGTTGAGTTGCCTGTGGTCGGACATTGAGAACGTTTAGCCATTCATGCAGTCTACGTCGATTACAAAGGGCGCTGAGAGAGGGAGAGACAACCTTTTTTCCAAGAACAACAACAATAGCAACAACAACAGCAACGAATTGCCGTCAGAAAAGCACCACAAGGCAGAGAAAAATAGCCAGAGGCACAACGATAGCACGTGGCTCACGCCAACAACAGCGACAACACGTAAAACGCAGACGAGAGCAACAGCTACAACAGCATCCAATGCAACATAGCATGTACAATGAGCAACAGATAGCAACGGTTGTCGATTTCACCTCTGACCTTCTTAAACAATCAAATCCTAAACACCATCAACATTTGCAGTCAGTCTAATTGTCTGCCTGTCTGACCCTTTGCATCTCCTCCTGGATCCCATTCTGACTGTAACTGTCCAGCGACTTGGATTTGACTAACCGATGATTCCCTTCAATTCGCTGTTTAAATCTCAGCATTGCTAATACGATTGACTAACAGATTACGATATGAACAGATAGACCGAAGACAGACAGACAGACAGATGGACAGACAGACAGACAAACAAACAGACAGACAGACATATAGACAGACAGATGAATGATGGAGAGAGCGAATGAGTCAGAGGTAAGATGAGTATGAAGCTAGAATAAAATATCAAAGAATCACACAACTGTTGGTTTGTCGATCTCTCAGTCTTATTGCATGAAACATAAATGGAAAAATCTACAGAGAAGAAGAAGAAGAAGAAGAAGAAGAAGAAGAAGAAACGGAAGATTTAATGACGTCGAGAATGGAAAACAATTAGATCATCATAGTTCTATTGACTGTTCCATGTTTGCGCGTATTCTCCTCTGTCTCTCTCTTTGTCAGTCTGTCTACCTGTCTTTTTTCCTCGAAGAACCTGGAAATAGAACCAGCCTGCAATCTTTTAAAAATAATAATAGGTTCTAATAATTATTGATAACCAATTAAAAGATAATTATTTATTGTGTCGTTCAATAGATTTGATTGGACGAGGATTAATATAGATTAGATAAATATTTGATTGTGCTACGCTAGACTATAGCTAATAATATTATTATAATCGAGTTAATTGATTCAAATTTACAAATCGTGCAGAGTAAGGTGATTGGTGAGAACAAGTTATACAAGAGTCGATATTTCCCAACAGTTGACCTCTTGAGCGTCAACAAAACCTTTTCCTAACAGTTGGCTAGTGGCAACCTAGCCTATATATTGGGCGTCAACTCCACCACTGCTTGCACTCTGACAGTGCCAGTCCCAAGACTGGATAAAGGAGGAGGGTAGCGCTAATGATCTTTCTTATCTAACAGCGTCGTTAAACTGAAACTGTTGTTACGACAACTATTGTTAGGCGCCTATACTTCCTATAGCATCCTCATTCCACGGTGGCCATCTAGGGATTGGAGTCAAAGTGTTATTTGGACTAAGACTGCCCTGGCGCAACACCTGGCGTTTGCTGTTATGGGTCCATCTTCCTGGAATGACCTTCCTTCATCACCAAGGGCTAACATAATGACTCTTCATCGGATTCTCGTTCTGTAAAGGCGTTTCTTTTCTTTCTGCGTTTCCGTGCTGAGAGCACATCTGAATAATTATCCTGCGATAGGCTCTATATAAATCTAAAAAAACGATGCGATTTGACAAGGGACTCAATCGAATATTGGATGATAAAAGAGAAATGAATCATTGAATGTCTACCTATTGCTCTTTTCCTTCTACGAACAGTTTCATGAGTATTTCGTTGAGACGAGAGGTCGAGCCATTCAACGAAGAAGCGGAAGTGAAGTTGCCAGTAGATGGAGCGCTCCCAACATGTTGCATACTACTCCCTTCCTGCTCTTTCTCCTCATCTTTCTCTCTCGTATTTGTTCCTCTGCTCTCTTTTTTATTCTTCATTTTTGAGGCTCCTGTTATCCTACGTCTGTTCTCTCGATTCATTTCACCAACTTCCTCATCATCATCACCTAAAGCGTCCTTCTCTCGTCGTTCCACTTGATTGATTTCGTCGACATCTGCTTCACTTGACTGATCACGACGTCCTCGATCGTATTTCTCGTAGTCGTTTCTCAGCTGCAATTCTTCCTCTTCCTCCTCCACATTTCTCCCACTCCTCAATCGGGTTTCGGTAGGTTCCTCGAAGCTACCAGATTCCTTTCCTTCTTCGATAATTCTCTTTGTTCTGATCTGAAGGTCATTGAGGTCATTTTCAATGTCATTCTCTCCCATCGGACTGAGCAACCTCTTCCAACTTTTCTCATATCTCTTCTTTTTCATTAAATTTCTCTTGTTGTGTTTTCTAGATCGTGGAATGAAGTTACCGTGTTCATCGAACTGGTAGCGTCTACGTCGCAAGGCCTTGCGCCAGCGACGGACCAAGGCTCCCTCATCTTCGTCTCGCTTCTTCTTCCCCCTCGTCTTCTCAGCGATGCTTCTCCTCTCGTTCTCCTCCTTATCCTCGATGTTTTTCTGCTCCTGCTTCTCTTCCATTTCTCTCTCTTCCTTCTTCTCTTCGGTTCCTCTCTCTTCCTTCTTCTCTTCGATTCCTCTCTCTTCCTTCTTCTCTTCGATTCCTCTCTCTTCCTTCTTCTCTTTGATTCCTCTCTCTCCCTTCTTCTCTTCGATTCCTCTCTCTTCCTTCTTCTCTTCGATTCCTCTCTCTTCCTTCTTCTCTTCGATTCCTCTCTCTTCCTTCTTCTCTTCGATTCCTCTCTCGTCCTTCTTCTCTTCGATTCCTCTCTCTTCCTCCTTCTCTTCGATCTTCCTCTCCTCCTTCTCTTCAATGTGATTCTTATCCACTTTCTCCTCATCTTTCACTAATCCTCTCTTCCTATCCTCAATTCTGCTCTCCTCCTTCTTCTCCTCAATGTCTTTCTTCTCCATCTCTTCCCTCATTCCTTCGTTATCCCTCTTTCCTACCAACTTACCTCGATCATGGCTTCTATGTGAGCGGACCATCAGATTCTCAAGGAAAAATCCGTCTCCGCCCTCATCGAAGATTTCGTATTCAAAATTCTTCTTTTTCTTTTCTTTACGAGAATTCGATTGGCCGTTGAGGCCGCCGTCGTCATCATCATCATCATCATTGTCGTCGTCGTCATCGTCGTCATCGTCGTCATCGTCGTCATCGTCGTCATCAGGGCTTCGTTTGATGCTAGCATCCTCACGGTCAGTGTCCCTTCGTACGAATGCCTCACTCGCCTCTCTCTCCTCCTCCTTCTCCTCTTCTTTATTCAGCTGCTGCTCCAACTCTTGCTCATTTTGCTGCTCCAGCACTTGCTCGCTGAGCTGCTCATGTTGCTCCTTCTGTTGTTCCTCATGGTGTTCCTCATGTTGTTGCTCAAGTTGTTCGTCGAGTTGTTCTTCTTGTCGCTGCTGACGTTGTTCCTCATACTTTTGCTCAAGTTCTTCTTCGAGTTGTTGCTCCTGCTGTTGCTCTTGCTGTTGCTCAAGTTGTTCCTGCAGTTGCTGCTCATCTCGTTGCTTACGTTGATCCTGAAACTGTTGTTGCCTATTGCTCAACTGCATAAGTTGTTGCTCATATTGATCTTCAAGCTGTTGCTCATGCCGTTGCTGCCGTTGCTCCTCGTGCTTTTCCTGCTCAACCAGTTCCTCATGTTGCTCCGTTTCCTGTTGCTTTTGTTTTCGCTGTTGTCCTATTTCAATCGTACCATTTCCCTCCTCCTCCTCCTCCTCGTCTTCATCACCGTCATCTTCGTCATCGTCATCATTGTCATCATCGTTGTGCCTTCTCCTCCTTTCTTCTCTTTCCAACATTATCTCCTTTCCTTTTATCTTCATTTCCACCATTTTCTTTTCCGAATGTCATCCGCCTGTTCTTCCTCTTCAGCTGCATCCAATTTCCCAACATTCCAATTCCAATTCCCTATTCTTTTCTTCCCTGCTCCTATCTTCCCATTTCGTTTAGGTGCTACCTTTCTTCCTCCTGCCGGTCCTCTTGCTGCTCCTTTTCCCTCCTCCTCCTCCTCTTCTTCCTCCTCCTCCTCCTGTTGGTGTCACTCTATGTGTTACTGCTGCTGGTTTATTGGCCACTTTTTTTCTGGCTGCTGCTGCTGCACGATTAGCCAGTCTTTTATGAACATCTTCAATCGTTCTTTGTTCCCAGCATCCACATTGTTTTTCTTTACTCGCCTCTCTTCCTTCTCCCTCTCCTCCTCCTCCTCCTCCTCCTCCTCCTCCTCTTCCTCTCATCCTTATGAGTCTCATCCTCCGCTTCTTGCGAGATGACTTGTTCGCCGACTTCTCTCTCCTTTTCTTCCTTCTTTTCTTCATCCTCCTCATCCATATTCCTCTCCTCGACCTTCGCATTCTTCTCCCCCCTCAGCAATTCCTCCTCCTCCTTCTCCTCCTCTCCATCATCTTCGTTTTCGCTTCCTCTAGCTCTTCTTCCTCCTCATTGCTATTCACTGTCTCCGATT
>OY365821.1:241573-261910 GCA_959347315.1 Bimastos eiseni
TAGTCGAGTATTGTATGATCTTGTATTTGAGCATTTATAGAGCGCCTTTAGAAGGGTGAACCGTTCAGAAGCGCTGCCAGTACGCAAATTCCTGCAGAATTAGGTTTGGAGAAAAGTGAAAGAAGATGAGAGACTGCCAGATGGAATTTAAGAGCGAACAGTAGGAGAAAGAGCGATCCACAGAGAGGAACCAAGCAAAGGATCGAGAAGTGTAACTATTCAGGGCAACCCCAGCAATGCCACAGTCAACAATCGCTCTCTCAGACCATCATATTCGTACCCATCGACGCAAACTGACCCAGAGACTCTGAACATCCACAGCTGTCGATTGGAATCCGTTGTTTGGTTTCACACTTGTGCGTGGGCCCACCCTGGTGACTCTATCAGCTTACTGCGCATCATTTTACTAGTTAATATATATATATTATTTGTTCTTAACGACATTTAACATCACATTGGCCAGCGCAGAGCTTTAGTAGATTTGAGTAGATTTTTGAAGAGGCGCTATATCAAGTTTAATTGATTTATTGATTCAATCGCAATAGCGCATCTTCAAGACAACTCCCCAGATGTACCCTACCCCCAATCCACCCCACCCCAATGACAAGCAAGGCTTCGACCAAACGAAATGATCTTCAGCCGCTGTGGAAACAGAGGTGCAGAAGAAAGAAAGAAGAACAAGCACATGGCCGGCAGGGAGCCACCTCACGAAAGAGGTACCAACCAGAGCAATGCTTCCATGTTGTATGGTGACACATTTACCACCCTTCGACATCTGCCACCTGGCCCATACCCTCCTCCCCCATTTCAGCGCCTCTACCACTTTCATCGTCCAACATTTACCTCCAGCACTACTTCCATTGCTATTGATGGTAGCTCAGAGGTTGGAGAGCGATGTTAGGGATTGGGACTAGGATTTTACTTCTTTCCCGTTTAAATCTCTCTTCCGGTATTTGAATCAACGAGCGATTTGTGCCGAGTGTTTTTATATCAACGTCATTACACTGGATGAGATTAAAATCTCCCAATTTCCACACGAAGAAGTTCTGAAACTTGGATCCATATTTACCTAATCTTCTGTTTTTTTTTCTCAGGAAAATCGAATGCTTAATAATCACATTCCAAATTTCGGACAAATATCCAGTCCCTAAATGTCGGCCAACCGTTTTCTCAACGCCTACACTGCATAAACTATAGAATATAAAAAACGAAGATTATAATCGTCGTTGTCTACTGTAGACATAATGTCTATCAGGCAATCAGTCGATTCACAATAAGTCACAAAATCAACACATCAATATATTGACCTAAATAAGGTCACCTTGACGTCATGCATTAATCGGTCTTTGTCTTTTCATAATCGTGACGTCTTCAACTTACGTATTGCTATGGAAATATATTTATGTGGTTAGACCATGTATTAAGATTGGAGATCTATTTAGGTCGGAATAAATGGAATTTCTTGAGACGAATATTAGCCGTCTCTGATAATAATGTGGAACTTTATTGCCAAAGATTGAAACGAAGGCGGATCTGAAAAGCGGGGAGCGTGCGTGCCACTGCGTCGACCCTTTATGGGGACCCTGCATCTGTACCCTACATGGGGATCATACATGGGAACCTTACATAAATCAATTCATTGACAAACGTGTTGGGTCTAGACCATAATAATCATGGACGCTAGATACTAACGTTAACATTTACTTTTATTTAAATTATCTCAGAGTATGTGACGCAGATTGCTGAGTGTCCAATGTTCACTACCATGGTTGTAAGATTGTTTCACTGACATATTTTTGTTTTATTTATCAAATATATTTCTTCTTCATTAAGCTGATTGATTACTTTTCGACATTATAAAGCCGTCCGTAATTCTGGATCATTGAGCTTATTATCCTTATTGTCATTATTATTATTATTATTAATATTATTATTATTATTATTATTATTATTATTATCATTATTATTATTATTAGTAGTAGTATTATTAGTATTAATATTAGTATCGTTATCACTATCACTATCACAATCTCTTTCACTACCACTATCATTATCACTATCTGTATCATCATCATTATCAACATTTTGATATTCAGAGACATCAAAGCATGGAAAAGTTAAAAAGATGAAAACGTTTGATAATCGAATGTTTTAACATTGATATTAATACAAAATGCTACTACAGACTCTATGCTCTTGTAGTAATACTTCACCATTGATTGGAGATTGAGGCAAAGATCGTCTAAGACTCTAAGTTAAGAAGCGATTGAATCATTGAGCTTAGAATGAATCATTCTGTGAATCAACCGAGGGATTGGTTCGTCTTCGTTTCATTCTCTGAAAACTGGTTCCTCATTGAAATGAAGTCTATGCACAATGACCAGTGGAGGTCGCAACAGAGAGAAGCAGACAGACGGAGACAGACAGAGAGACAGACACACACAGACAGAGAGACAGACGGACAGACAGACACACAGATCATGTCTTCAAGGTTTCATGATACTTCAAATGGATTGTGGTGAAGGTAATAATGAAATCGAGGCCCTTTAGTTTTATCAGCACACACACACGCACACACACACACGCGCACACACACACGCGCACACACCCCGATGTAGAGACAAACATGCACGCACACACACACACACATACATACACACGGACATGTACGCACTCACACACTTACGCCGATAGATAGTGTGACTAACGGACAGAGAGAGGCAGACAGACGTTGAGATTCGTTGAGTCGTGACGGTGTGTCTCATGTCTCGTCAGCTTGTATAATTCATTCGTATCAAAGAGGATCGAGGGCGCCGGTTTCAGTTTACACAAGGCGATCGTCAGAACCCATTTGTGATTTATGACTAAGGGCCAGTCCCATGTCGGGAGAAAAGAGGAGGGCGGTAGACGGTCGACGGTTGGATGGCGCTGACCGGTGTTTGGTCGGTCAGGCCTTCTCTCACGTCCCTTTCATGGACTCAGTCTTGAATGTGGGAATCGTAGGGCCATCTAGTCTGATACCAGACGACAAAGCAGAGCATTTTGATCCTCTGCAGGTGGCTAACTTCTGCTTGTCCCTACCAACACCTAAACTAGGCGCTCTACTAATTCCCGTAATCAAAAGAGGCCTACTACCAAATACAAACTGTAAATTATATAATCCATGCAGCGACACAGATGACAAAACTTGTTGCATTTGTTCCAATGCAGCAGCTGAAGCGTTCAAAGCGACGTATGATCAGGCATGCAAGCAAGATCTGCGCCTGAGATTCACATATCGGTGTGACCTTGCGCGCGCTACAAATATAATTAATAAATAAAAAAATAAATTAAAATTATTTTAAAATATTGGTACCATTATTTTAATTCACCAGAATAAATTGCCGTTTAATAATACAAATGAAATAGATCAATGAACTACACTAACCCTAACCATAACAGACCCTAACGATGCCTACCCTGACCCTAACCGACCCTCACGATTTTTCGGGAAATAGTCCTAAATCCAAAATTAATTCGGGTGAATTAAAATTATAGTATGGCCAACCAAAATTCACTGTCCAACTAAAATAACTTGGTTTCCGCCGCCTTGTCAAGGTGACGTCGGCACATCGACGTTTTCGTCAGGCTGACGTCATCTCATCGCACGTGACGTGCCAGTTTGGGCTGTTGTTGTAAAGTATACGATTTTGTCAATATTTTGGTTTTTATCTATAAATAATATTGGTCCAATTGGTGAATAATGAATTATTTTTTTATAGTGAACTTTATCAATAACCTTTTAACTAATGTTGCTTAACTAGTAGTTCAGTTTAAAGATAAGGAAAATATTAGCTAAGGAAAATCCGAAGACGGCTTTCTACGTGCCTTCATAATTATTACCAAGTATACATGTTATTACTAAAATCAAGTTAAAACAGACAGATGGCTGCAATCAGTTCCAGATTTTAGGTAAGATAGCGCATCTTTTCCGTTGGCAATCATATAGCCTGTTATGCTTGTAACAAATTGGGAAAATGATTCGTCCAAAGCCTACAATGGCCGATTATGTTGTCACGAAAATAACGTGTAGCAATCTTTTCAACAGGTTCTGTTTGTTGCCATTTACAAAGCACTCTTCAGAAATCGATGAATTCTAATCGACGCTTAGAACACGACATGTATAAGTGACAAGTGCTTCCTATAGACTTGTTCGGTAGGCCTACAACTAAAGCCACCGCTACTTCTCTCATGCATGCATTCATATGCACCAGTGCATACTATTCGGGTCTAACTCTAGCGTTCTAAATGCCGCGGCTCGCTTGAGTGACGGCATATTAAGGTTCGGGTATTTTTTTGGGCCTATCTAAATTTATTTTGGAGCAACTGCAATGGTTGCCTGTGCAAAAATGCATTGTGTTTCAAGTTTTGATGCTTACACTCAATTGTCTTGCTGTCAAAATACCAGTTTATCATAGGAAACTTTGTTGCCCGGTGTCTTCAATTCCATGCCTCAGATTCGTTCGCTCTGCCACGCAAGGCGACCTGGTTATTCTTAGAGCTTGTACTTCCACTGTGCTCCACAAAAGCTTTGTCGGTCCATCTTTCTGGAATGAACTTGGTTTTCTTTGACCCTCTTCCTCCAGCGTTTGAAAGCCGTTCTTTTCGATCTCGATCTGGTGTTGTCGCTGAGGAGCACCTCAAATAGGCATCATGAAGTGGCGCTATATAAATTCACTCGTGATTACGAGGCCAAATGCCAAAGGAGGGCATGCACGACTATTAATAGCAAAAGGAGTTTGCATTTGCTTTATTCTCCTTACAAGAGACACTGAGCAACTTGCTTTGTCTTTTGCGACCTCGATAAAAGCATGGGCGTTCTCGACTAAATCTTACTCTAACCAATTACACATTCTCCATTGAGACTGTTACTTCTTATTAGTCAACGTCACGTGACTTGCAACGCTTTAGTTCATGAGCGTTGAAGCGAGTATGCCCGCCGCGTTCCTTTGGCCAGACTTACAATGGCGCCAGACTACCGTGACTTTGGTTCATCTGGTAAGAAACCCATACCCGTAGCTAGAATTTAGGGCCCTAGTTGAAGCGGTAGTCGAAACTACAGAGAGGGGCTTACACTACATCCGGGAAATGACCGAGCTCTGACACTCGCATGTTGAACTGCTTCAGTACAGAGGTGGCAAACCTTAAGCGGAATATTCTATCAAAGACCTGCAAAGTATCGATGAATAACTCGTATCGATTTCTACAAAGTTAGGAAATGGTTTCAATAAAATGATACGTCATAGTTTGCTCTTGATTACAACCGACTTATAAGCAGAAAGAAACTAACGAGCTCTTAAATTACGATTCATAAAAGATAGAATGAAAACTGGAAGATTTAATTATCTAACTCTTTTTACAGGTTAGTTTTCTTCAACGTCTTTTCATTTTATTTAATGTGTTAAAATCCACTAATATACATTTTAATCCAGTTTAATCTACTTCTATAGCGCCATTCCCATAGAGCGCCAGGATTCAGTCGACGTCCGTGTATATGTACATCGTAGCAACTGATGTAGCGCATTTTTAAATCCACAAATCACAGCTGAGGTTGTCCAACTGACCAAAGCCATCACCTCTCACGACACCTTGAAGCTGTCTGCCACCTGAAATTTTCAGTAGCTATGGGTTTGAGTTGCGAACGCGGGACTCACATAACCACACTGACAGTTGAGCGCTGCGATCACCAAGCTGCTCTTTTGCAACTAGCTAAATTCATAATAATAATTAATTGTCCATTGATGTAGTGCTTTAAGTGCTGTTGAATCAGTGGTCTATTGAAATCCAGTTTGTCGGTTTAGCATTAAATGTGTGGAATGACATTGAAGGGCTTTTAGTGATCATGAGCGGAAGAATAATTGTCGAGAGTCAACCGGTCAAGAATTGTTACAGCGGCGACAACGGTCAATCCGTGTGTTTCATCGCTGAGAAAAGTCGTGACACTCGTCTTCGAAATTGGACGCAAGCGTTGAACTATTGCCAGAATGTCAGTAACGGTTCCACTCTGCCGATTATCACATCGTCACTGGCGCAGTTCCACTTGACGGAGTTTCTGTTGCATAACGACTTCACGCTCGATTCGGTCTGGTTGGGAGGTCGAGGTTTTTCCAGCGGATGGACATGGGTCGATGGGAACGCATTCACAGGTAAGACAATCAGTCCGTTCTAGAGTCAGTTAACCGAGGAAGGTTTCAGGTAATTATAGAAGGCATACATTAAAATTAGTCAAATGAGTTTGTCATTAGAATTTGTATAGAATTACTGTGGAAACGAAATCTCAGAGAAAATTAATATCATTTAGGTTTAACGCGAAATCTGTTAATTAACTAATTTGTATTATTTGTACTCGGCTGATCAGTGTCAGATGCTGCAGCAGGTCGAGAAGGAACCGATCCTAGTTCCACCTTCTCGTTTGGCTGTTATAGGTGATGCCAAGAATTTTTCTGTCTCAGGTCCCTCCATCTGGAATGATCTCCCGTCGGAACTGCGCTTGTTACGACTTTCCAAATGAAATTGTGATTTATAAATCACTCATGTCATATTTTTATTTGTGGCTGGTCTGGGAGCTCATCTGAGTAGATTCTCTAAAGAAACGCTATATAAATATCCAGAATGAATAAATTAATGAACGAATGAATGAATGAATGAATGAATGAATAAACCAACTGCCTTATTGCAACAAGAAAGTCTTGTAGCGGGTGACCCTTTTTCGGGAACAGACTTCCATTTAATCGATGATTCGAGCTTTTCCTATACCTTATATGCCTCTTGTAGGCCCATAGTCAACACCTGCAATGAACCGCTATATAAATGAGAACTTATAGTTACACCAACAATTCATATTACGCCCCTATTAACCATTGGTAATTTTTAAAGATTGCGTTAGAGAGATTCTATTGTTTACTCATGCCATACTTATTTCCTTTGTTCTTTTCTTAGCTACATTGTCTTCAAATCCACCGCTATCAACACCTGTTGCTGCCATATCCGAATGGTTCGATGGGAATGTAACGCACGGTAATCTATCGGAGGAGAGTATAGCCACAGAGCGCGAAGGATACATCTGCCAGTTCAAAGGTATATATCCGCTCAAACTTCCGAAAAATACTGTTTAATCTACTACCTAATTAAAATAGTTGTTATGGACTATTATGAAGGTGGTGTAGTAGTCTATTCTGTGCTTTTCTCAAGAGTCTCAGGCTCAAATCTACCTCAATCCAACGCGTGGCGACCGTGGACTAGTTGCTCACCCAAAATTGACTGTTAGGAAGACAGCGGAAACTACTTCAATCGTTTCATTCCCTGGTGGCATATATAGCCTCCAATGGACCAGCTTTTGGGCGGATGACGTTAGTTAGGTGATCATTATCTATGAAGCATTTGACTGCTCTTTAACTATTGAAACCATTTAAAGATTCCAGGATTCACAGAGTATCTAAATCGAAGAGTCCGTATGACAGGACATTGGTTCTTTGGTTTGCCATTATGGTTTGAGAAGTCTGCAATTACTGATCATAGTGAAGGAAACAGCCTTTGTACAATTCTCTGACTCGTGGAACTTGACCACTGAGCAAAGTGACAGCGTTCTGCGTAGTTGTAGGATACATCTGCCAGTTCAAAGGTATATATCCGCTCAAACTTCCGAAAAATACTGTTTAATCTACTACCTAATTAAAATAGTTGTTATGGACTATTATGAAGGTGGTGTAGTAATCCTTTTTTGGCCTTTTCTGATCAGTCTGATTGCAGTAGGTTTTCCAATGAAGTTTTAATTGCCATTTCAATTGCAACCCCAATCGACCGAAATCTTTGCCAGAATTATGTTAATGGAATTGGCTTTCCATGTAGATGTAACGAATTGCAGCGAATACAGCGGATACAGCGGATACAGCGAAGGTTCCTCGTGCTTCGTCCGATATGACGAGTCGATCAATTGGTTCCTGGCTAGGAATAAATGTCTGATGCGCGGTGGGGACCTGGCCACACTGACTGACACATCCGATGATGGCATCAAGAGAACGCTGCTTAACCTACGCTACACGGAACCTGTGGACAAAGTGATCGGAAAGTGGAACAAATACTGGATCGGTCTAAGAAAACTCTGGTGGAAATGGTTTACAGGTACTTTCTAGACGAACTAATTCATTCGTTCGTTCATTCGTTTCAGTATATTAGTTACTCTTTCACTTATTCATTTTGAACAGCTCTTCAGGATTTAAAGAAAGCTGCTGGAGAATTTCAATTCCATCTGGAACGGCAACTCTGGTCGAAGTCTTCCTAAACGGGACGGAATGAATAATGTTTCTGCATCAAATGCAATTCACTAGTTGTAGCATGTTTTAACGTAACGTTCATTAAAAAATCTGCAAATTGACCAGGAATGCCCAAATAGCCAAACCTTCCTAACTTTATCCCTCCAGAGCGGTTCGCGGTTGGTGCCAGGACGAAGCCTGGAAATAAGAGGAGAGCGACGCTAATGATCTGGACACTTGTTAACCGGTGCAAGTAGACAATACTATCATCGAGACTAATGTATATCACAATTGAAACTCTTTCATCTGCCTCCTGAATTCTGCCCAGTTGTTAAAGGCTGAGCTCTGTTGATGCTAAACAGATGGAAGATAATCAGATTAAAACAGTCGCGTGATTCAAATTGGTAAAATGCAATTATTCTGCTCATTTCTTTTTATGACTTCATGTATGACTTCAGGTACTGAGATAAGCACGGTCTACTTAAGAGACCCGCCAGGGCTTATTGATCAAACCAATGCGGAACAGAATTGTCTAGCTATCGACTACAAACAGCAATTCGCTTGGGGCAGTCGTGAATGCTACATTCTACTGCAAACCATCTGTCAAGGTAGCTGCTAAGGTCATTTTCGTCTTTACGAGTTAATATTAATCAAGTGATAACATTAATTATTAAAATTGTTAAAATTAAGATTCAATATGCTTAATAGAAAATAGAAAATATTGTATAAAGGGACATTGATAACTTCTAATTAAATGAGGATTTATTGCTTTATGTTAATTAATATGTAATTGTGGATATATCGGTGTATTTGAAGAAATGTGGTTCATGTGATTTAAGAGCTTTTATAGAAAACAAATTTGCTCGAATGGATAGATAGTTTAAAGTAGATAAATAAATGTAAATCTTGATTCAAATGGAGAATAATGAGGAGTTGCTTCCTTTGTGTCTCTGTGGTGTAAAAGATGGAACATGGACACAGCCGCCGACAGAAGCCACACCAACACCAGCACCAACACCAACACCCACAGTGTCACTTCCAGTCTGTAAGTAGATTCATAGACCAAAGCGATCAGAAGGAGGAAGAGGAAGGGATGGATGGCGGGAGGACTACAGGAGGAAATGGGAAGAGGAAGAGTAGAAATGGAAGGATGAGAAGAGGATGATAGAAGAAGATGTTGGATAGGAAGAGAAAGAGAAAGGGAGGAAGATGGAGATGTAGGAAGAGGAAGAGAAAGGGAAGAAGATGGAGAGGTAGGAAGAGGAAGAGAAAGGGAAGAAGATGGAGATGTAGGAAGAGGAAGAGAGGGAAGGGTAGGAGAAGAAGAAAAGAGAAATATAGAAGTAGATGGATGATACGAAGAGAATGAGGAGAAGAAGTAGAAGAGAATTCTAATCCTCGACCTTCCATAGTATCCGTACAATTATACTACATTCACTCATTCATTCATTCATTCATTCATTCATTCATTCAATCATCCATTCTTTCTCTGCATTTGTATAGCGCCCCTTTAGGAACCTAATCAGGCTAAATGCATTACAGCAATGAGCATAGCAACACATCTTATGATAATTAGTCGTTGATATCGCTGTTGTTGATGTTAATGATCACGATTACAATGATGATGTCGTTGTTGTTGTTGTTTTTGAGGGGCCGTTGGGTTGATCTGTGGTCTGTCTGGACTAGTTTACATCGTTTCTCTCATTGTCGTTGGAATCGTCTGTTGCAAATGTTGTGGGTAAGCAACTCAGTTCACGGATTCTATTCAGATGCAGAATAAAATTCCATAAGATTTGTAGACTATGGGGCTGAATAGAGCATGATTGTAGGAACTCATTAGAACACGTCACGTCGATTTGATATTAAACAAGCATCGGTCATAAGTTTGTGGTAAGAGTCTGTTCATAATAATGGAGAATTTTGACTCAATTGCACCGAGAGTTGAGCTAAGAAGAGTCACTGGACTCTGAGTTACTTCTTGGAAGATCAACGCTTACGATTCCAAGACAAATTAGATGAGTCACAGGAATACTAGAAAGGATAAAAACCATTCATGCGTGACGACCAGATGATTCTGTAGTTGCTTGAAGATACAATAATTGAGGACACAGCAGAAGAAGAGATGGATGATTTTCACATCCAGTGATTAATTGAAGATCAAGAGAGAAAGATGAGGAAGGGATTACAATGGTCTTTATCATGGATTATTGGATAATAATGGCAGATCACTCATAGGGCTGGAAACTGGGTCATTGTCACAGGGCTCTGCGTTGATTAGTTTGTATCAGGTCAAGCAAACCATACTCAGCGTAATAGGAAGATTCTAGCACAACGTTGACAAGCGAGTGCGGCCAATATTCTAAAATTCTATCTGGCAGTCTCTCATACTCTTTGGCTTTCCTCAAAACCTACTTCTTCTCACGGGGCCTTATGCACTGGCAGCGCTTTCCAATTGGTACCCGTTGGTATTGTGGTTTCTAATCTGGTACTCGTTCATGCTATGGTTTCTTGACCAATAATTATTTTGAACCAGCATGCATGCGGACATGCCTTCTCCCAGTTTCCAGTTTTCCGAGTGATTGACCGATTTACTCTTCCAGCAATAGGCCTAATCTTTGGTTTTAATGGCGCAGGAAACGAGGCAAAGGAATCCATGGCAATGGCATCAGACGACCAGCCTCCAATCCTGGAAATACAGAGGAAGACATGGATTACGAAATTGTAGAAGTTGGAAGAGATGATCAGATGCAACAAAGGGGAAGGAGGAGAGAGAGAAGGAGCACCAATTCCGATGATTATGAGATTCCTAGAGATCACGGAGTACAGAACATGATTTACGCCAATTCAAAGCAGCTCTGAAAAGAAATTCACGATTATAGAGAATAAAACGTAACAACCGATAAGAGAATTGTGAAAAAGCCAGGATTATATAGAATATAACGTGGATAATCTAACAGCGGATAATCTAACAGTGGATATTAGCAAACAGGAATTAGATGCATGAAGTCGATTTAAAACTATTCTTTGATAAGAATAGTTTGCAACATGCAATGACATCGTTTGCAGAACTTAACGCATGTGAGTCAATGTAATGACCTTTGAATAATTCTTGTTTTAACTGAGCATTTGGACGGAGAAGCACTAGACGCTACTTTCAGATTCATCCTTCATTATCCGTGAACTGATCATTTTCCGATGTAATTTGATCTGGACTTTTGTGGGCATTATACTTCACTGATTGTAAATGAAAGTTTTTTCTAACAGTACCACATCAATGAATGTTCAGGATTTATATTCTAATCTCTACATTTGACAGATGTTACGTAAATTAAAACATGTTTTATACAATGTAAGATACTTATACACTTAGGAACAGAGGCTCAGCAGTCCTTTAAACAAACCACGACAGACAGCCATTGGCATAAATTGTTAGCTGAATTCTTGATCTTGGCATATCATGGGGTAATTATTCATCTTCATCATGGGTGTCCGCTCGACAATTATAGGTTCGATAGTCCAAAGATTAGATAGTCCAACGGTTAGATAGTCCAAAGGTTAGATAGTCCAACGGGTAGATAGTCGGAAGATTTTATACTTCGACATTATTATTTTACTAGAAGCTAGATTAATATTGATGAAAAGAATGTGTAAAACTGGGAGCTGGATCGATATGAAGAGAATTGTGTTTTAAATGGATGCTGGATGAATTAAAAGGATTATGCAATCCAGCTTCTAGCCAAACATAATTCGTTTAATCAATCCAGCTACCATTAGAACTGCAATCTTATCACCTATCGACCGGACACCATGAAATCTTCGGACTATCGAACCTTTGGGCTATATATAGCCACAGAACCTCCTCGTCATATCGATCTTTAAGTTATCACTGACACTGTACGGGCCATGTATCGCTTTCATTTCACGGCAGGCTATGTTTATTACTGGAGAAAGTAGAGCAGGAATCTGAAGACACCAATTCACCTCTTTAGTGCTTGAACCGATGACTCATTAATGATTAACAAACAGTTCAACAAGATGATCGCTAGACCATCATACAAACCTTCAATGATACACATCATAATTTAAACTGATTGACTGAAGGAGTCGGTTTATGAATCAGCTGAACCGTTTCAGCAAAGACTCCGTTGCCTTTAAAGACCAGAAAGCAGACGCAATAATAACAGGAAATAATAATTTTAAAAGCAATAATCGATCGATCCTTTGTAAATGCTCTTATGCTATGTCAACGCTAATACATGTATTTGTAGAAGTCGTCGATCATTGAATTATGATCGGAATGCAAATGGAGTACAGATCGACATGCTGTTAGATAGTTCTCAGTATAGCGCTTTATAGCGCGTTTATAAAGCGTATTATAAATGCGACTTATAAAATGCTGTCTTCCTCGTAGTTGGCAGCTCCTAAAGCGATGTATAATTGATCGACAATAACGAAAATAATTATCAAACAAAGATACTTTTACAGTAGATGGAGTTTTTATTGTGTCTCTGACTGATGTATACTGTGAGAAGAGCTTTAGATACAATACAATACAACACAATGGGATACAATGCAATGAAATATAATTGCAGTCATGAAATAAATTTCAAAGACTGAGCAAATCTTATTTCTTTCAGGAACCAGAACTCAAAGGAAAATGGAAACAATGAAGATGAGGTCAGAGGAAGGAATAACTACGCCCATGAACCAAAACGTGGCACCCAGGAGGCACCTTCTCATCCACCCCCTCAGATTCTCCCTCAGGCACCCCCTCATTCGCCTACTGCCCCGAATGACGCTGATGACGTCGGTGATGACGACTTCGATGATTACTACGAGGTGCCTGAGGATGGTAACCAACCGAGCGGAGTTTATGCGAACCATGGACAGATGGCAAAACCACTTGGAAAAGGAAGATCCAGATGGTAAAACCACCTGAAAGAGCAATACCCAAATAATTCAACCACCTGGAAGAGCAAGATGGTAAAAGCCCATGGAAGAGGAAGACCCGGATGAGCTCATGCTATGTTACACTAGAATATGACGAGTTCTTCAATCGAACTGTACAACTTTCACATCAACTTGCATGTATAATAGGCCAACCACACAATGACAGACATATATATATATATTATATATATATATTTCGATTCAAATGTGAACGATTTCAATAAAACTGTTCGATGCCTAGTTGTATGGCACCCCGACAAAATATATATGTTGCATATATATATATATATATGCAACATGTTTTATTCCTATAAATATTTGTGACCGTACAATATTTTACCGTCAGCCAAACCGTCAGCGAATAGATTAGTTCCGGCGCTTGGTTTCAGAGATGCGCTTTATCTTCGTACATAATAAAATAGTCGTCGTATTAAGTATATCATAGGAATAATATATAGCGCCCTTCTTAAGCTGAAAAAACGCTGCAGACATGACGAACAATTATAATTATTATTATTATTATTATTATTATTATTATTATTATTATTATTACAGCATTTTTATATAGCGCCCCTTCAAGGTCTTCTACACAGAAGCGCTCCCAGCCCAACCACGGTCAAATAGGACAGACTTAAGGCCAGAGAAAAGCAGAGCAGATTGACGCAATGCTACTGGAAGGCCATTCCAGGTCACCGGACCAGCCAGTGAAAAGGCACGGCGCTGTCGGATAGCAGTCCTCGCACGGGGGACGAGCAACTCCGCTTGCGCAGCAGAACTCAACAAACCACGGTGTCCAACAATAATGTTTACAATATCGACATCGGTTTTTGTTAATTCTATAGAAATGTGTATTAAAATTGTGTAAATAATTAAATATATGTATATAATTATGACATGTAACATGGAAAATGCTTAACCATTATGCAATATATTAGGAAAATTTATTCTGAGTTTACATGTGAGCCTCTGATGATATTTCGATTCAAATGTGAACGATTTCAATAAAACTGTTCGATGCCTAGTTGTATGGCACCCCGACAAAATAGCCCCGACAAAATAGGCTATTTCGTCGGGAGCTAATTTGTCGGGAGCTATTTTGTCGGGGCAATTTTGTCGGGTCACGTAGTTGGATAATCAGCACACTTTTCAATTTTGAGTAAAATGTACAGGGTGGGCTAGCATAGATGGTCTGACTTTGCAGGCAAATAACATCAAAATCAAAGATATTTCACTCTAGTATTCGCTTAGAAAAAAGTCGAACTGGTAGTACTTTTTAAGTTTAAGAAATGTTTGGATCAGCGCTAGCTGGGCTAGCGCTGTCGTTAGTGCTGTCGTTAGTGGCGCCGTTGACAGACGATGATCGAGTTTTGATCCGAATTTTGCAAACTGATAAGGGATTGAATTTAATTCATTTCACGTGATTAAAGAGTTTCTAACAGAGGCTGGAATAGAACTACTTGTTGTCATTGTTATTGTTATTACTATTAACCCTCTCCAATATAATTTGCGCCTTCACGAGGTACAAGTAAGGCGCTATATCATATACCATATACATACACACATACAGTTGAGGAGTGACGTGTTAAGGTTACCATAGTAACTCTCTTTTTTAGTAAGGCTGCTTGAGTCTCAGTCCGATTGCCGCTCTCGCCTTCGAAGTCGGGTTGACTCGGTCTGTCGTCTGTTGTCATTGTTTTCTAGGCCTTGAACTCTGTTTTATTCGGTGTCAAACGTCGTTTATCCTGCCTGACAAAAGGTAGGCTTGATATGATCGGTCGATGCCATTACTGTTCACTGCGAACTAACCGTCCATAACTTTTCTGGGCGAAGCGTCGAAAAATAACTCGACAATACGGCTACAGTGATTATAATTACTACTATCAATATTACAATTATAATTGAACCTATTAGTATATTCATTATTATCATTATTATCGTCACATCATCATCATAATAATCACCACTATCTCCATAACCGTAATCGTCATAATCGTCGTCGTCTACTCAATTATTGTCACACGTTGCCTACATCCAGAGACAGTTGATTTGCGACGGAAAGAAATTCACGACCAGAGCATTTAGGCGCATACTGGTCGAAGGGTTCAAATGCAACGGCAACAAATACGTGTAATTCAAACAACCCTTATGTAGGCCTACGCGATAAAGATTTACACAGCGTCTTCATAGCAGATTGGATTGGGCATGCCTCCTTGAGGGCGCTATATAAATATACGATTTCAGGTTCACGTTGTCAGTTGTATATGTCTGAGTGTTGCATCGCCGTTGTGCGTTGAATTTAAGAAATAAGGCGTTGATAATTATTGACTTTTGTGAAAAAAACGCCATTTTGGGCCATCTAATCAATTATGCATGACGCTTGATCTATCTGTGACGTCATCTGGCTAGAGCTTATGATGAACGGCAAGACTTATTTGACTGTTCGCCCTTTGGGAACAAAGCTTCATAGTCTGCTGTTCTCCTTTAGGTTTAATTCTAAGAACTATCTTAGGAGTAACAGAATTTGTGTTTGAAATGTATGACCTCGACCCGGGTTTCACGACCATCTGGAAATGTGCCACTGAATGGAATTTTGGGTCTGGACACAGATGGAAAGACTTTGAGAAAGGGAGATAAATTTAGTGTCATAGTTAATTTCACAGCTCGGGGAAAAATTCGCACCCTTAGCATTACATCCAACTGGAATAAAGAAGCGGATTGCAGGCAGCAATGAATATTTGTCGGATTTATCATTCGCCGTCTTTGCAGATCTGGTTGGGTATGCCTTGCCTTGGGGTGCTATATAAATATGTGATTTTATGTTGTATAATTTTCATCGTTTTTTCACCTTGGCGCTGAAATTATTGGCGTTATTGAACTTTTGCAAAGAAACTCAATTTTTAATCACATAATGAATTATGCATGACGCATGATCTGTCTGTGACGTCATCTGGCGAGAGCTTATAACGAGCGGCTTATTTGACTGTTTTGTCCTTTGGGATGTTCTGTGCTTTCTAGTCTACTGATCTCTTTTAGATCAATGCTCAGCTGACCAGCTCTCTCTTCAGTCTCTTTAGTGGTCAATTAATTGTTAATTAGACGAGCGATCTATTCGGCATAAGAGTCTATTAGGCTGATGTCTATATAATTCTTATCTTAGGCTTTTGCTCAGCGGTCTCTTAGTGAAAATACGCCAAATCGTAATTGTAGTGCGACATTTCTACAGCGCCCACATAAGCGTGTCGCGAAAACCAGCTTATTCACCGGCGCCTAATCGAAACACAAACGATAGGCAGAGAGTTTGGATCCAGAGTCAGGCCAGAGGGCCCTCTTATATGCATGAGTCACAAGTCTCAAAGACTAATGATAGTGTCATGACCATATTTGGCCTAACCATGTTCAGATAGAGAGGGTTTGCTTGTTAACTTCGCTATTGCTTAAACCTGTCAGTAGAAGCGCATTGATAACGATCTTTTTAAACTAAACCAAAATTTGATATGATTATGACAACGAACTGAATTTTTGCAGATTCTTAGGCCTATGAGGCATTCTCTTAAACCTGTTGTCCTTGGTCGATCCTTTATGTCGATGGTCTCTGATGCGTATGGTTTATGTTCTAAAAACCTGTGTTTCATATTGTGGTCTGTGCGACCTGTTTTCCGTGGTCTTCAGGTCTGTTAGGCATGTAATCTCTGGTCGGTTATTAGAAGTTCCATTTGATTGGCTATAGGCCTAGTCTTCGTCATTTTTCTCTGTTATCGTCTGTCGTCGCTTTAGTCCATTCCGGTTCCCTCTTGTCCGGTAGGTAACCCATGCTCGGTTCGCTGCCTAAGGGGCCACCAAAGTCGAATTATAAACCGGATGTTGGTGAAAACTCAATTCTTCATCTTTTAATAGCAGGCAAATAAGTATGGAGCTTTAAATTAGTGTCTTGTAAATGACCGACCAGTCGATGACTGAGTTCTATGATTGCGTTTGAATAAAAGAGTTATCTGATTCTTGACTTTTCGTAATTATTATTAATATTATTATTATAATTGTTTTGTTGGCAACGAACTGTTTAAAAATAAACTAAAATTTGATGTGATATGATAATGATATGAATTTTTGCATATTCTTAGGCCTAATATTATTATGATTATAATTCATTGCTAATTTTTATCTTTAGTGTTATTATTATTATTATTATTATTATTATTATTATTATTATTATTATTATTATTATTATTATTATTATTATTATCATCATTATTATCATCATTATTTTACAACACTTGTAGACAGTATGATCTAATTAAACTTATTTTTTCATAAAGGAACTCGTACACAAAGAAATGTCAGACAGTCTTCAACCGTTTGAAAGGTATTGCGTCATCACACGGGCAAAGGCTCGTCTCTTTAACTTTACCTTGCCGGAGGCCCACTTAGTTCCACTACCTTCCAGAAATGACAGGTAAGTTCTCAATGATGTTCATTTTAATAATAATAAGAATGTTCATAATGATGGATGAAGATGATGACGACGACAACGACGACGACTACGGCGACGGCGACGGCAACGACCATGATGATGATGATAATTATAATAAAATAATTTTAATAATGATAATGATAAAAATGATGATATTAATAATAATGATGATGATGATGATGACGATGATGATGATGATGATAATGATAATAAGAATAATATAAATTTAATAATAATAATAAATATAATAATTATAATTGGATCGGAGCTGATTTCCGCCGTCACCGGTCTAGTCAACCTCCTTCTCACAGGCTAATGCCCCGAACAGATCAGACCGATACTCTTTGGAGGCACTCTAATGACACTTCGCAAGGATTCCGGAGGACTACTATACGCTCGATGGTAATCGGCTATTACTGACGCAGACTCACATCCAAATATGCAAGCACCGATGCGGTTTCATTCCTCGCACTGAGACAGGTTGGGGTTGGTATTCCGGGGGAGGAGTGGCAGCCGTCCATGTGGCATGGCGCTTCCTGGAAGCAATGCCCACAGGGTCAATTCTTGTGAAGCTAGACCCAAGAATGCCTTCAACAGTCTCTATAGAGACAGAATACTGTCTTCGATAGATCAGGTCCTGCTGGAACTGGCTCAATTCTGTCACTTAACCATACGCGGAACCCTCAGAGCTTCGGCTTGGAAGTATACCATTTCGTCACAGGTTGGACCTCAAAAGGGAGACCCGCTTGGCCCTTTGCTCTTTTGCCTTCCATTGCAGCCAATCTTACAGGAGATGTCGTCACCATTGGTACTGGGCTAAATGGATGATCTAACCCTAGGAGGAGAGGAAGCGACGGTGGCGGAAGATGTGAGAATGCTGGAACTGCGAGGAGATGAACTAGGGTTTCGACTCAACCAAGACAAATGCGAGATCATCCATCGCCAAGACTAGTTTCCGACCCTGTCTTCCAGCACTATGTGTCTATTGCGTTGGTAAAGACCTGTATGCTGGGCACACCATTATACCATTATCCACCAGCGAAACCTAGTCTGGAGGCAGATGCAAGGAACTTGCCTTAACAGTTACCAGACTAGAGTCTGTAGCTAAGCACGACGCTCTGCTTCTCCTCAGATGCTCGCTCAGTTCCCAGAAACTGATATATACACTAAGATGCAGTTCATACACGGGACACCATCTGCTAGACAAATTCGACGACCTTCTTCGAAGCGGATTAGAAACAGTTCTCAACATCGCCCTGTCGAATGACAAATGGCATCAACCATCATTACAGGTGCAGATGGGAGGACTTGGATTTCGTCGAGTGACCTTGTTGGCGCTTCCCGCCTTTCTGGCTTCCGCTGCGAGCACCCGAGCACTGCAGTCATCCATGTTGGGCAGCACCTGGTGCGACGTCGAAGAACTGCTTGAGAAGATGGAACATCTGTGGTGCATCCAGAGCCAAATGATGCGTCCGGACAATGATGCAGCACACAAGCAATCAAGCTGGGACAAGCTGCTACTGCAGAAGGCAGCCGCCGAGATGAGCATTGCCCAATCCGACCCATACCATCAGGCTCGATTCAAGGCAGCCGCAGCACCGCACGTCGGAGACTGGCTCGTTGCCCTACCAGTCACTTCATGTGGACTTCAGCTAGACGACGAAGCGGTCAGAATTGTGGTGGGACTCCGTCTATGAACGCGTATATGCGAGCCACACGCATGCCCATGAGGGTCACGAGTCAAAGCGGATGGAGCACACGGGCTTTCTTGTGGACTTTGGCCAGGGCGGTTCGCCAGGCACGCCGCTTTTAACGACCTAATCAGTGGCAGCCACACACACGCGCTGGTGTCTCGAACATTAAGGAACCTCCAGAGGACTATACAGAACGGACGGAAAACGCCCTGATGGTCTTACGCTGATTCCATGGCGAAGAGGACGGAATCTGATCTGGGATGCGACGGTGATTGACACCGTGGATCCATCATATTTCCAAGCAACGTCATCTTCGGTCGGGGCTGCAGCGGAGGTGGCAACCACCAGGAAGAATGTTAAGTACAGCCAGCTTGCTTCCACCTATCTTTGTGTCCCATTGGCCTTTGAGACAATGGGCCCACTCAACAACGATGGAATGACTTTAATAAAGACTAGAGAAACTAGCTACCTTTTCCAACGTCTATCAGTCTGCATCCAACGATTGAATGCCGTTGACTTCAGAGGCTCTTTAGTGCAGCTATAACAACACTAATTTGTTTGACTATGATAATAACCATAACCAAGTGTTTTTATTGTCTCCAAATAACAAACACAACTACAAAATGATGACAAAAAGCTGGGAGCCAATAAGGAACAAACAGAAACCCTTAAAGAACAAAAATCCTGTAATCAGGGTCACCCTTACAATAGATTGATAGTTGCAGCCGGTTAGGTATAAAAGTACATTAGCATTTAGTACGAAACTTAACTAGTTAGCTACTATATACAATCATGATGAAAACGAAATATACGCACAATAAGACAATTTATTGATCTATCAAATAATTTCGCAATTTTATTTTAAATAAATTAAAATTATTTAAAGAGCGCAATTTATCCGGAATGACGTTTCATGCTTTCGGGCCAGCATATT